>WAAG01027441.1:0-36257 GCA_013390105.1 Tichodroma muraria | reverse complement strand
GTCAGGCAGCTTGTTCCACAGGTATTTATAACTTCTGTCCTAGTAACAGGAAAGGTGACATCGTCTTTGAGAGGATAAAATTAGGTGTTAACTCTATATATTCACTGAAAAGCTCCGAAATAGCACATACCAATACCCTTTGAAGAAGAGTAGCAACAGCAATACAGCAGAAAAAAGAGGGTATGATCCAGATGTGGTTTTGACAAAAGTGTTTAGTAAGACATACTGCCAATGCCAAGAATGTGGAGCTCTGGGAGTCTGGGACAGGTTTTGTTGATGGTAGAAAGGAACTGAACCATTGTGAGTCTCAGGGAAAGAAATTATGTCAGGCAATACCTTTGGGTCTCAGAAGCATTTAAGAAATCACTGCTCCTATTTTCTTTCTATTCTGTCATACATTTCCACTATTTTTTTCTAGGGTGACTCAGTTTTTAAGCCCACATCCTTTCCTTTCAGGTAAAAGGAAAATTTGTAGTGTATTATTTAGCATTTCCTTCGCACTACCTTCTTCTATGTACCTCCTTTACTTCTTTTATTCACAATAAAGAAATAATGTCATGCAGGTGTAAGAGGATTTCTGGACTTAATTAAAGCAGTGTTTTCATGTCTCATTCACTGACATTGTGCTTTCACATTTAAGCACTTTGCTCAGGACATTTGCGTAGATACTGAAAAAGCTTAATTCTCACTTTGGTTTAAAAGCAAGGCACCCAGTAACATAAATAACAGACTGAAGGAAGATGCCATCCCAAATAATAAGAGATTAAAGATTTTAAATGTTCTTTTACTTCACTAAGAGAACATTAAAAGTAATGACCTTTTTGAAACTGCTTTCTGAGATTGAATTTGGATGAAACTTTGTACAATGTGGTCAAGCAGGAGGTGTCCTGCTCCACAGTGGGGGGATGGAACTAGATGATCTTTTAAGGTCTTTTCCAACCCAAGCTATTCTATGATTTCATGATCCCATGATCTCAAGTAGATGGAAACATCTACATGCTTCTTTCTCTTATGAGCAGCAGCACTGAGAACAAAATCAAATTGCAAATTAGAAGTTCAGGCTTCTCTCCAGGTTCCCAGTGCACCCCAAAATTTCATTTTTTCTTGTGAATAGTGCAAAATAGATTGAAGTAAGAGACATGATAAACCTCCTGTCAGAACAGCTGGAGTTGCTTTACTAAAAAGGGTGACTGCATTCAACCTGCCTTTTGGGAACAGCCCCAGCTCCTGCTGTCCCACAAGCTGTGTCCAGGCCTTGTCTAGAAGAGGGATAGAATCTGTGCCAAGGAACAACTCAGCAATTACCCAGTTCAAAACAATTTAGTTTAATAAGTGTAAGTATCACTGAAGTTTCCAGACATACCTCAACCAGTCCAATATGTTGCCTTCAAGCACACAAAAACTGGAATTGCACTGAGAGATTTTTAATTTCACCAACTGGAAAATAAGATTTCTATCCCACATGACACTGGAGACACTTCCCCCCCATCAGAAGCACAAGAACTGAGACAGATCTGTGGATATTCCTTGTGTGAGTGCAGAGGGGACTGTAGTACACGGTGACTAGTTGGGTTTGTAACCTGGCACAGTAGCCCAGCTATGGGACCTCCCTAAGATGCTGATTGCACACTGGAAACATTGAAGAGCTAAAGATCTTGTGAACTTCATCCAGTCTTTGCCTATGTTTTCTCCCTGCTCATGAACAGAACACCTTTAACAACAAAGACTGGCAGGAACACCCATCCCAGAGGCATTGCCACTCCCTGCCAGCACGGTGGCATTTGGCCAAGAGGCTTGCTCTACCTCCTCACGTCCAGGGACAGAGACTCAGGCAGGCTCTAACACCAGAGACCATTGCACAGAGGCCTGTTGGTTCTTGTGGAAGGTTTATCCCACTTTGCTACTTGATGTATGGATGGGTAGATTGATCAAGAGAAAAAGGAGAGGACGTTTGGGTAGGGAGAAGAGATAAGAATCAATACAGTCATATAATCACAACAATCAATACAGTCCATCAATACAGGATGGGTCAGGAGCAAAAGTCACACCAGAACCGGCCAGAAACACAAGTTCTTCCACTCAGCTTTAAAATGGGGTAAATATGCCTAGAATTTAACAAGCATTTTTTAAGGCCTTTGAATGCCATTGTGTCAATCACTGCAGAGCTGTCTATAAATCACTGCTGCTTGTTGTGGCTCATGGTATTCACATTCTGGATTTACCAGTTTCAGACACCTATCTGCTGTTTGCAAATGGAATATAGGACACCTTTAGTTAATGATTGTCATCTAGCAATTGCTTAATCCTTGACCTTTTGAAGCCAAACGAACCAGTTTCAAGTAGCTTACCTAAGGACTTGTGTAGTTCAACACCCTCCACCTGTGTGCTAATATTTTACAACCAGCCTGCCTCTCTTTGGATACCTTTATTCAATTGTCTTGCTACTAGGTAATCAATGGATGCTTTCACACTCCATTCAACTGTTAATGAGTGAAGTCAGTGACTCTGAACACCTTGGCAGGAGCCCTACCTTCTGCCTGTCTATGAAATAAGTCTTCCCACAGTCAGATTTCAAAGCTACGTCCTAAAGGCATTTTCATATATACTCTTATGTCTACTCTTCTTTGGAAGGTGACATTGTCTCCATTGTTCTTTTAGTTATAGAGAACTCAATATGACTCAAAAATTTACAGCGATGGGTTCAGTTTTGGGCTGTGATAATTTTGTTCATCCTTGTAATGGAGGTGTTCAGATCATTAAAACAAATGACATTGAGAGCCATCACTTCTCATAAATTAGAGGGAAGAGACAGTTCTGTAGGAACTTTGATCCCTGCTCACACTGGCATCAGCCACAGATAAAAAGCTGCTGGGTAACTATTAGGCAGTGCTTTCAGGGTGTCTTACATATCAGAATAAACAAATTCTCAACGACTGCTGTCCTGTTTTCCAGATCCAATCCCAAATCATTTTCATAACAGTGACATTCCTTGGTTTCCTAAAATAGTACAGAGGGGAAAGTTGATGTAATGGGATGTGTGCAGCTTGCCCAGCTAAGTTATGACAGAAACTTAGCAGTGAATTTTCTTTACACACTTCTGCCTTCAACTCTCTTGTGTGCACCTATAAATTTCATGATGGAAAACAAACCAAATGAACACCCAAATGCAATAAGTGACTTCATTTCCTTTGAAGAAATCCACACAGGCATAGGGAAAAAAAAGCATTAGCAGAAGCTTCTGCAGGAAGAGAGATGCAAGTACCACTGAAAGCTCCTAATGTTTCCACAACTACCTTTCTCTTGGCCTGATCACAAAATAAATTACATACAACATGAAAAGCAGTTTCACAGCTTGAGACCCCAATAAATGTTTGTTAGAAAGGTTCTCCAGCCTAAAATACATTAATCAGTTTACTTTGCATCATGGGTGATCTGGAAAGGGTTACCTGAGATCAGTTCTGCATCAAGACATCTGATCAGTTAAAAAAGGTAAGAGGCACCTTAGAAACAACAGCCCTTTTTGGCTCTGAGTGGTTCAAATAAAATATCTAGAGTAGAAAGAAAGGGGAAACCAAATGCCTCCTGGAACATAAAACTCTGAAAATGTAGGTAGGTATTTTGTCTGGCTGAGCAATATAATCAGGTCAAATGGCACCAACGTGATCAGAATGACTCAGCTGTCAGGTCTCTTGATCACAAAACTGTTTTATTTCTTTGAAGACAAAGGGGAAAAATAAACAATCACACAAGAATCTCTCCAAGACCTGAAGGTTGAAATAAGCAGTCCAGACACTTGAAAAGATGATAACTTTGCTTTAGGGGTCAGAACAAAATAAGTTCGGAAAGGTATGCACAAGAAACCCCTTCCAGGATGTCCTGGCAAGGGTCTGACCCCACCCCTTCCTTCAAGTTGTCAGTGTCTCAGGAGGGAGCATACAGTTAAAGAGAAGTGCAATGTCTAAGTATAATATTTAAATAGGTGTTACTTTTTCCTTGTTATTCTGCGATTCACACTTCTTTATCCAGGGTCATATGGGTTCAACTACTGCAGGAGGTCCATCTGCCAGCATCAAGTATGTGCTGCTTCTAAGGATTCCCTGGACACCCTCTGACTGGCCCAGATGAATGGACACAGCTCTTATGTTGGATAGCAAGATGTCTTTGCAGTTTTTCAACAAAAATACTGCTTTCCTCCAGCTTAGGCTGTTTCAGTTGTTTCAGCTCTACTTGACACCCTAAGCTTATATGTTCACTTTCTCACTTATGCATGCCACTTGAAAACCATCTACATGTGTTTCAGGTTTGTTTGCCACTTCAAATCTGATTCCATTGCTTGATGCCTTAAAATGGTCTCCACACAACATTTCAGCTTTTCTCGTCACTTAGATGTCACCTCTGTGATCCCTCTTAGCTCTGTCACCTGCTTTTCCCTTCAAAGCAGCCTCTTTGTATTAGTGCTTGAAGGAGGACTTATGGTACATAGGCTATCAACGGAGTCTCTGTAAAGGTGCACAGTAATGACAGCTTCTTTTGTTTCCTTTTTCATATCCACTTCCCGTTCTCTTACTGTTAGTGCTCCTGTTGCTGAGGTCAATACTTCTCACATGGTCTCTTCATCCATTCAGTGTGGCATCAAAAGCTGACTTGTAATAGACATGAACATAATCTGTTTAGTTAGTACTTGCTTTGACAGATCTAGAGAAAGAGTCCAGGAATATGCTGGGATTGTCTTTTGTCTTCATATGCATGAACCTTTTGTGATTTCCCTCAGAGTTTACAAAATTAGACTTGTTAGAGTAGATGATTGAAGCAGATTGATGATTTTGATAGCTTTTATTTAACATGGGCATAATCCATCACAAGATTGTCTGTAAAGAGTGTGGGGAGTGAGGAGTTTCATGTCAGAAAGCAAGTGACAGTTGTTAATTCTAAGTTGGATTCACAACCAAAAGTGACATCAAGCAACATTAATGCTACAGGACTAGCAAGACAAACAAAAGCTCTAGCAAATAAATGGGTTAAGCTTAGGTTATACAACAGTAAACTCATTTCCCACTTGGGGAGTTTGTATAGAAATCACAGAGGCAAGAAACATAAGATGTCTTTTGTTTTATCCTCTGGAATGTCAAGGGACCAATGGCACTGAATAAGCATCCTTGGGGTAAGCAAGCTGCTGACAGAGTATAGAGCTCAACTGGAAGACTTCAGCCATCTCACCTGTTAAACTCACTGTTGCAGTTCTTGTCCACAGGCAGAGCCTGAGAGAGGAGCTTAATTGGCTTAGTGTTGTAAGGGTGACAACAGCTGAAAAAATTAACATCAGCAAAGCTGGTGAACTCACTGTTGACCGACTAGTCATTTCAAAGGCTCTCCAAACAAACAAGTGCAAAATATCCCATTAGTACAAACCCCGAAGAAATATACATGCTTATAACAAGGAGTCACTTTCTCCTCTCTACCTGGGGAGAAATTCCAGGAGACAAGGCTGAAGTCAAATATTTTTCTACCCTTGGTGCATCAGCAGAATTCTGGCAGGTTCCCCAGGAAAAAACAGCATATATTTTTGAGAGCACTTGTAGGCTTTTTGGGAGACTTTGTGAGTTGGACTGTGTTATGCATTTAAGGTGTTTCACAGAGACATATAATATATTCTGGACACCAAAACAGATGCTGAGATTTTCTAAATGAATATTTGACTTGTGGAAAAATAGTAGGCAGTATTAGCAAAGCCTCTGAGGACATCACAAGAGCTCCAGATCCGTGTACTGTAGGTTCCCCATGTCAAATGTGACTTACTGGGACAGTAATTAGCACAGCAAGATTACAGCAAAGATGAAACCCTGGCTAACACACCTGTTCCTCTGAAAAATTATGGCCTTGAAGACTAAAAGGAAGTTTTAAAGATTTAAACTAAAAGGAAGTTTCAAAATTTCATAGAGAAATTAGTAGGTGAGCTACTAGTATGAAAATGTGACTCTGCAAAGACGTCTGACAGACAGTGAGTGAAAATACTGCTAAGACATGAGAATGTGATGCAGTTAATCAGAGGCTGTAATTTGGAGATCCCCTGACAGCAGGCACAAAGCTAAACTCATCCAGAGACACCTCTCAGGAGGTACTGGCAGGATGTTCTTACCTCAGTCATATGCTCTGGGAGTGCCAAAAGAAACAATGTCAATACAGCTGGAATGGAGGATAGAAAAAGTTTCATTTATTTCTAAGATGACAGTGTTGGCTGCAACCAACCAATTTTTTTTTGCTGTTGACAAAAAGAGGCTGGAAAATATCACCTTGCGGATATAGACATATTTTCCCAATTATAGTTTTTTCGTTTGTAAACTGAAAGCCTTGGTGAGATTTGTATTACAGATATTCTAACATCAGAAACCTAAACCTTTCCATGCCTGTAATGGCTCCATGGCAACTCCTTCCATGTGTGAAGCCTTTCCTTTATTTGTCTATTACTTCCTAGCTAAGCTCCCACTGTCCATCAAACAGATGATCACATGGTTATTGATGAATTTTGTGGCATCCCTCTTTAGTGGATTGCTGTAACTATAGGGTCAGATGTGTTAGTTCACATTACCTAAATTGTCACCACACTATGTCCAAATAAGGGTCATCTCACCCAAAAGTCTTTCATGGCAATGGTGGTAGGAGATGGGAAGTGCAGAGTAAAGAAGGCAAATACAGAGTTAATCTCCAGTATCCTAGTGACCTGCTGTCCTGGTTTAGGGAAAATTTGGGAAGAAACCTCCGAATGGGGTCCCTCTAGAAAACAAATTCAAATGGCCCCTCTTCCAACTGTTTCGGAAAAGAAATTTCCCTGGAGAAAAGTGGAAAAAATCGTTTATTCAACAGACAGAGCACTTTCCACCACAACAAATGAACAATACTAAACAACAAAACCTCTCGCTGCCCCAAAGAGATGACAAATTCAGAAAGTCTCTCCCGTGGGTCACAGCTCGGCTCACTCAGTCTGTGCCAGTCCCTCCGGCGCTGGGAAATGCCGGGGCCAGGCCAGGCCCGGTGGGCCACGGGTGTGAGCTCCTGGTGCTCCTCTGGGATTTCAGTCCAGAGCGGGTTCAAACAGTCCTGAGAAAAAGGAAAAAACAGTCCAGAGAACTTCTCTGCTTCAGCTAGCCAAAAACTAACAAAAAGCAAAGGAGAGCTCTCTCCTGCTGTCCACACTGCAGACAGCACAGTCTGTGTGTGAAGGAAAGGTGAAAACTCTTAGCTTTATGTTTTGAAAACTACTACCTCAGACATTCCACTGCTTCTCCTTCTCCCCCCTTCACTCTCAGACCAGTTTTAAAGGTGCAAAACTTATTTCTGAGCTAAAGAGATGAATGGGGATACACTTCAGCATCACCAGGACACCTGAACATGTGGAACATGAACAGACTTCTGGAGGCATGTCCTTGTGTCTGATAACCTTTGTCTAATTTCCTTTTGAATCTAAATCACTTTCAGGATCCACAGTATCCCCAGTCTATTTGTGAACTTAAGCAGTTAGTAAGCTACTGGTTTTGAGAGAGTTTGATATTGAACTATCACTGTTGATTGGTAAATTATTTTCTTTTTTTTTTTTTTTTTTTCCCTTTGTGGGTAAGAAAACCTAATTGTCCTGAGTACAGCAGTTAGCAGTGAGGGACTGAGTTATGTGGACCATGGGCAGGCTCCTGGGAGCTGCTTGAATGCTGAACGTGACAACCCTTAAAGAAGGTAAGAACCGTATCTCTGAAAACTCAAACTTTCAAGGTGCTCCTGTGCTGGGGTTGGGCAAGCCGATGGCTTTTGCTTGCAGCCCAGGAAACAAGCACCCCAGCTGTAATAGCCATCACCATGATTAGGGTGAGCGAAAGCTCACTCCCAACACCCCCTGGGAACTAACATGATAATGTTGCTGGAATGTTCTTTGTCTCCCGTGTTGTCATTTGTTTACATTTGCTGCAGTTATTTGCTTATTCCTTATCCTCACTCCTGGTTGGTACCCTTCCCTCAGACTCTGTCCCTAGCCTACCTTATATAAGTGACTGTTTCACCAGCCCTCACCTTTTGTAGTTAACCCTACACTGTGCTCCTGTTGTCCACAGTGTGTTATTTTGTATCATTAAAGTACCTTTTGCTTTTCGGTTAACCCAATCGTGCCCACCTCTCTTTTCTTTCGCCACTTTTGGACTTTTCGCCTCGAAATCCCGAAGAAGCACCCGGCGCAGTCTGGGCCCAGGCCGCTACACTCCTGGGTAGACAAGTAATATCACTGAAGCCACTTGCGATAGCAATAGCTATATTTCAAATGCTAAAAGGAATAAATAAGAGTTAATTATATTCTGATGCATAATGTGTGCACCTTAAAACAGGGAGTGGGATGGGGAGGGGTAAGGAAAACGAAAGGAAAGGGAAGGGGAAAGGAAAGGAGGGAAAGGATGGAAAGGAAACACATTTCTACAGATTATGTATAAACACTGTTCTTCTTTCCAGGATTTTAAGATTTCATGAGACTTCTTTATGGAGCTTGTTAGCAGTAATGACAGAAGTTTTATTTCAAGCAGAGACATAAAGCATTGGCCCAAAGGCACTTGTAAACCACGCATGAAATATGAAGGCCGATTCTCTACTTTTCAGCAAGGATTTTGGGCCTCTGAGAGGCCAAAAGGTGATACAAGTGCAGAAAACAAGCCAGGAGGAAAGCATCAGAAGTGAGAAAAAAGCCCTGTGTAACTCAGACACAGCTTGGGTAGGATGGGGGGGGGTAGGAGTGATGGGGTTAAATTGGCAAAAGGAATTACTACAATTGCTACAATTGTGGCATGTTTTTGTAAATAAAAGAGGTCCTGTCTCTGTCAACAGTGTTTCCTAACTGAAAAAAAATACAGAAGACAACACTGTTTTGGCTAACTGTGTCAAAAAGTGTGGTGGGAAATGTTCTGGTGTTGCAGAATGCCTTTGCTGAGCATATTTGATCATAGAACATGGATTTATAAGGTAAACAGAAACAAATTAGGCGGAAATATCTACCTAGATAAAACTAGTTTCTGTGTAATTATACCCCCAAATATTCTCTTTTCCCCAGCTTTCATTTGCCACTTTTTCAGAAATCACTGATCTGGCCCATCACCCAATTGTCTTCAATGAAAACACTCCTCAGTACATCTATTTTAAGCTGTTCTTGCCACAGTTTCAGTCTGTTAGCAATCTGGTCATTTTATTTTCATTTCATATTTGTGTGCTGCCTGACACAAGCAAGAAAATAAAACTCTTGGAGAATGATTTTCAATTCATATTGTCGTCAATTGAATGTAACTATGCTGGCATCAACAACATAATGTTGACATTTTTTAAGTGTGCAAGGCCCTCAAATGGAGGGCACCTTCTGTGGTGCTATCATCTCCCAAAGGCTTGAGAAAACCTCAGTTAAACCTACAGACTTGTGCGCAGATAACCTTGGTGAGGGGCCAAACTCCCACTCACTGACAGACTGCCTCAACAGGACAGGGGGAGAAAATCAGATGAGAAACCTCATGGGTTAAGATAAAGGCAGGGAGATCATTCACCAGTTACCATCACAGACAAATGCAGCCCATAAAGACTGTGCTCAGACCTTCTTATGGGTCTGGGCTGGATCTTTTGTGGTTTGACAGCATGAGGATATTTCTAGATGCAGAATCACAGAATGGTTTGAGCTGGAAAGGACCTAGAAGATCAACCAGTTCCAACTCCCAAGCCACAGGCAGGGACTCCCTCCCACAATAATGCATGCCCACACCTTTGAGGGGGGTTGGAAGCTGCCATTTCTCCTGCAATAACCAATTTGTCATGGAAATAGCAGCCAGCCACAGGGCTGGGAGGGACCGGGTGATGTCACACCTTGCAGAGTCAAGCTTGCTCAAGAGTGCAAGCTTGATGTCACAGCTTGCAGAGCCTGGGTCTGCCTTCCACTGTTTCCCACCCTGTTTCATTTCCTTCAAGACGTTGCTCTCTCAGAAGGTGTCAGTTTTGGATACCCACCTCTCCAGCCTGTCAAGGTGCTCATGGGAGTTGACAAGTGCCAAATTGCTGAGCTGTCTGTCTGTCTCCTCTGGCTGAAAGGTCACTCAGGAGGAGGGAAGCAGGTACAGAAGCCTTTCTCCTCTTCAGCTCGCACTTCCAGTGATCCTTTCAGAGCAGGAAAAATGAGTTCCTCCATGTTTCCTTCAGAGTGGTTTTCTCGTGCTCAAGCTGAGCAGTTCAGTCTAATAATGGTTTTCAGTGGGTGCAAATGGCACAGGGATGGAGAAATTTTATAACAAACTGGGACTAGAATGAAAACTAGTGTGGTAAAGGAGAGCAGATAATCACACATCTGTCTGGTAGTTTCCTCCCAGGAATGTAACTCCCCATAGCTTAGTTAAGGGACATCCAGTTCAGTCTAGCTCCACAGCCCTGTGTTTGGCAGCATTATAACTGGTTCATTCAGAAGCTACATTTTTTGGGAGAAGTTTTGCTTGCTTGTTTGGTTTGCTGCTCTTTAGTGTGTGGGAGGCAGTTTAACCACAACTCTGACTACCTGGGAGTCACTTTTCCTGGTAAGAAACTGTCTCTTTCAGAATTCCCCTACTGTCTCAAGTAGGCTGATCGTAAACAGAACAGCAAAAAAGAGGGGGAGATAAATTCTCCCTGTCCTCCACAGACATTACTGAGTGAAGCACATGATCTCAGTCACAGGAGGACACAGTTCCCCTCCTTCCTCTCCTGTTCTACTGCAAGATGTGAAAAAACAGCACAGTGGAGAAAACAGCTCAGCATGTAGACTGAGACATCAGGATACAGTTACATTATGGCACTATTAAGTAGTTTCTGCTTATGATGGCAACTGGGAATCTGATGAAAATGCCTCTTGATGAGGCAAGTTTGATTAGGTTTCCATTTGAAGAATTAAGGCCACTAAATGACATTAGGAGCTGTTCAGAACAGGTAGGTTTTGTTAACAATGGACGGTAGATCTGTGCAAGTAATAGTTAAAGGGTTATGCAGATGCAAAGAGCTTAGATGGGTTTAAGGGGAGACAGGACAAGGACAAGGAAAATATCCTTTAGAGATTATGAATACACAAAGCACATTAGGCTTAAACTCCCTGAAATAGGCAGTGACTGGGAAAGTGTTGCTGGGACTTATATGCTTACCCTGTTTCCTTTTTCCCCTGGGCATCTTTTATTTTGCACTGCTTGCCAGAGATACTGGTGGGTGCAGGACTTAAGCTGAACCTTAAGAGGAATGTCCGTGCCCTAATGAAGTTACTCATGGTGCTTTGTGGCTGCAAACTAAACTCACTGGAAATATTCAGATAAGACTATCTTTCGACAAACTCTAGTTTGGCAGACAAAATTAAGGTCCCCCAGTCTGTCTAGAACTTAATGCAGAAATTCATGGTGGAATAGGAAGGAAGACTCACTGACATAAGCATTTTCTTGTTTTGAGGTTATTCTAATCCATTACCATAGCAATTTTGTGGTTTTCTTGGAAGATCTAACTTCTGTTAGTTAAAATTTTGTTTGGCTTTCCTTGAGTGAATTTGTTCCTTGAAGCCTTTCAAAGGTCCTTTCTGTTCACAATTCCTCAGTGCAAGAATTTTCTGAACCAGCTCTGGATCCTTTGGTCAACCCACATATATGCTGGCTAAGGCTCCAGCTCCAAATTCCTCATCCCACAAAGATAAGAATGTGAGAGCCAAAAGAAAGATGATCATCGGTCACAGTCTCTGTCATAGTCTTCAACGGCAGGGTCCTTTACATCTTCTCAAATCTCATACTTAAATTCCATTTTAAAACCTAGTGCAAGGAGGAAGCTTAAAATATTTTTTGCCACCACTAGCACTTTGAAGCATGTCAGAAAGCCCAGGCAGGACACATGGGGATGTTTGTGTTTCACTCCTCTCCACAAATTAATGTCCATGAGTACAAGGGCTTGAGGAGGGGGTGGGAGGTTGAAAGATGATATTCCCAAAGAGCCAATATGTTGTGCTTTTCCTGCAGCAGCATGGCAAGTCACAGTCTAATAACTGCTCCTGGTCAGCTCCTTGTCTGCTATCATCTTCGTGCCTGTATTCCTGTGGTTTTACTTGAAAGGAATACGTGATATAAATCTGTTCAAGTGCCAAACATGCTCCCAACTGCTGAGCTGTGTATTTCTGATTCAAAATAGCACAGAAAAACTACACAGAATAAGTTTGGAATAGCCTCAGAAAACAAGGGGGGAAAAAAGGCAAAAAAGCTAAACTTTGCTGCATTCCTAGTGAAAAGTCTATAGATGGAAGGGAGACAGTGGCAAGAGTTGACATGTCTTTTACACTGTCATTAAATTGTATTTTCTAGATAGCAAAGAGTGATTCAATTTTTCTCAAGGGAGCTGCCAACCCAGGACAGATTCTGGGAGAGTCTAAGCACCTTCAACAATGGATTGTGATGTTTATGAGCATCTTATAGGAACATGTCTGCTCCCTCACCTTTTCTTGGAATGTGAGTGCATTTGAAAATCTCTCATGTTGGAAACAAACCATTCTTCCTTTTTATTATGGTTGCAAGACTGAGGCTCCATTGTTCGTGCTACCATACAAAGAGTACTTTGCTGCTTGTTATAGCAGCATTTGAGATTGTGGTCTGTTCTTTCACTGTCTGAAAAGTTTTAATTCATTTGGTAACAGCTTTTGCCTTCTGGAGATCTCCTGAGCAGTCCCAGCACATTGTTCATGACACATACACACAGTTCAATACAGGTCAACAACCTGAGATGCAGATCTAAGTGACTTGTTAATGTCTGAGAAGTGAAATGTTTTATTAGCAATATATTTTCTATACAGCTCTTCTTATGTGATTTCTTGTGACTCATGTTTTCTTTTAAGTCATTGGTTTAATTCTCAAGAATTTTTACATGCAAAATTGTGCACTAAATGAACATTATGACTGCAAATTCAAGTGCTTAGGATTTAGTATGTTAATTTTCTTGTTTCCATTTGTCCTCCTCATTTGTATACATGCAAACTCAGTCCTCAATGGTAAATTAACACACTATTTTTAGTTTGGAACAAATCCCTTCAGTGACTTTATAACAAGTTGACAAAAAGTTATTTCCCCCACGTTTTTGGTTAGTGACCATCTGGCCAATATTCTTTTTGCTCTTCTATGGCATTTGTCGCTGCACTTGCACACACACGCACCAGGAAACAAAGCAGTAATACGTGTTGTCAATATCTCTATACCTCTCTAGAGGATTGATAATAAAATCTGGCATCTACATTCACTCTGGACATCCCTTATGAAGTACCATATCCCCATTTTTCTGAACATATCAGCCCAACACCTCCTGTACCTGGAGCACAGCTTACCATTGATACAACTGGACATGCTGAGTATTTCTTCCAAGTAGATCCTCAGTGCCTGAGTTAGGTATGCAGAGGATGAGGAAAGCACTATTGAATGGGTTGCACTGAAGTTCAATTTTAAAACCTAATATTTTCAGTAAGCTGGAGACCTTTAATTTTTGCCAGGAAAAAAAAATTCTTTTACAGAAACTGTTTTCTCTGCATTAATGAGACGTACAGATAATGAAAAGACTGATGAAAAGAAAAGCATATGAATTAAACCAAATGTGAAAAAATGATGGGTCTTCAGGTTCCCTCAGCGATTAGATGAAAATATTTCTCTTTTTTGATTAATGGAAGTTCTTTCATTGACCGTAATGACAGGTAGATGAAATCTCATGGGACATAATGCCTCATTTCTTTGCTGAGTTCATGCTCATTTACTTTAATAGTGACTTATATTAGGAAGCAAAATCTCTTACAAAGTTTTCTTAGGAACCTCCTCACAGCCCATCCCTGTCATTTTTTTAATGAAGCTTTTCAAATCTCCCTTTTCAGAACTTCTCAGACTGAGCTGTCACTCTGCCATGCAGTAATAAACCACATTTTGCTACGGTGATTTCAGGGAAAAGCATCCAGACTGCAAGGGGCATAAATTCATGGATATAATCATCCACCCACTATGGTGCTGCTTTACTGTCCCACTTCCTCCAGATCTGTAACTTCTTAGATGTCTTGGCCAAAAGCTAAGGGCCTTGTAAGTATTGTCTCTAATGTATGGAGAATTAATCTTTAAAACCACATCTTTTAAGTGAACCACTTGCTTTTTAGAGTGTTTCAAGTGTCCTGTTGAAGCCAGAATATGCTCATTGCTTAAGGACTTGGGGCACTGTAACTTCTGCTCTATTAACCTTGAAGAACCTTGAAGTGGGCTACAGCTTGACAAGAGTATCCTCAGCCTTTGTTGTGGTTTTCCTTTACCCAATGTGTCCTTTGTTCCTGTATTATTAGTGTTAGCACTAAATATATTTCTGATAAGTCAGCTCATTTCTTATATCACACATGGACAAATATAACACATGTAGTACTAAAATTAAAAATGGGTTAAGAGAATCAGAATTTTGGAAAGGAACCCTGTAGGAAACAGGAGAGGGATGGGATGGCCTGGCCTTAGTTCTTTATTCATTATTTTGCATAGAGGTGGAAAGAGGTGCTGTTGAAATGGCATTCAAAAACTTTACGTGCCATAATTTGCCCCAGCCTTTGTGACCACACACAATGAGCTCAGCTCATTTCACAGAACCACAGTATGGATCAGGCTGGAAGGAGCCACAGTGGGGTCATCTGGTTCAACCTCCCTGCTCAAGCAGGATCACCCTGGAGCACATGGCACAGGATTGTGTCCAGATGTCTCTGGTGCATCTCCAGTGAGGGAGACTCCACAACTTCTCTGGGCAATCTGTTCCAGTGCTTGGTGACCCTCACATTAAAGAACTTCTTCTATGGACATTTACCAGGATCTACACAACAGGAAAATTTTCTGCTTTTCTAGCTTGCAGTTTTTGATTTTACATCAACATTACCTGAAGAAAGCAGCAGTGTGCCAGCAAGCAGGGGAATAATTCTGTGCCTGTATGTGAGCACATGTACATGTGGGATTTTGGAAACATGCATGTGAGCATGCACTGGACCAAAGTCTGCCACTGAAGTTGGCCACAGGGTGAGCAGAAGGACCTCAGCCATCTTACTGGGACATAGACATGGATCAGTGTCCTCGTCTTTGGTTTTTCATAAAGAGCCTATTCATTTTGTGGATGAATCATTGAGGTCAGATTTTACTCCAACGATTCTCCAGCTGGAGAAAAAATAAAAAGAGCAATAAAAGGAGACATTTAAGGAAGATCAAAGTGAGCAGGGGGTGACTTGAAAGGAAAGAAAGTCCAGTGCCCCTTTGGAAGGGAGCAGAGTCTCATGGCATCCTTTGTTTTGCGCCTGGGAAAATAGCCAGCACCTTCTTTCTCCTGCTCCTGCTGCATGGAATGAATACGTGCTTCTGAGACAACCTTTATCCTGGACATATTTAAGCCAAGGTTGAATTGTAATAAAAATAATTTGATCTATTTGACTATGACACATAGGATACACACAAAGTCATTCCATCTCCAAAGTTCTATTAATTTTAAAACTTTGACATATTGAAGCCACGGTTCAGTATAAAATGTGTCACAAATAACAAAAGTCTAAATCCTGAAAGAGTAAAATATAAGTATTATATATCTTGCAGTTACAGCAAGAAACATGATTGGGTTGAAAGCATCACTGTATGAGGTGACATATAAAAAAAGAGTGATCTCCAAGCAGGGAGGACACAACCTGAATTTTAGAGATGAAGGAAGAAGAAACCTGGGAATAAGACAGCTGAAGTATTAATGAAGTTTTTGGAGCTCAATTAAAAAAACCAAACAATCACCAATTTCCACACATAGGTCTTCTGGGGAAGATGGTTGCTGCTCTGTCAGCACTGGCCACTGACTGCAGACAGATTCTGGATCTGAAACAGAAATCAGACATAAGGAAAAACAAACATATGAAACAAAGTTATAAAGAGCTGGAGATGACCCGTTTACTCTGGGTTTAACAGGCACAAGTGTGCAAGCCTCTGAGTCAGCTGGCAGGCCAGGCATGTGAGCCAGGAGCTTGGGAATGAGATGAATGAAGTTGTACTGTGAGCCAGGCTCTGTAGCTGGGGGCTATTCCCAGCCCTTCTGCTCTGTGGGCTGGCACACATGGGGTGGTGTGCAGCTCACCAGTGAATTATACATCCTGTTAAATGAGCTGTGGAAAATCCCTGTTTGTCTGGAAGGGCACTGAAATGAACAGGAGACATGCATCAGAAATCCTTGATAAGGATACTGGCTGGAAGCAATTTAACCTGAGTACCAGTGGTCCCCATAATCTTTCCTCAAGGTTACCTGACCATCTTTAACCCTAACAGAAGCCAGAACCATGGTTCCTGTGAGGTAATCCGCACTGCACTGAAAGAAACAGCAGTGGGAAGGAAAGAAAAAGTTCCCAGAGATCTGCCCCAGTTGGCCCAATAAATCTGTGTCACACACACACAACTTTGTCCTCAGCTCCTTTTCTAGACACAGGTGTGCGGTCCTATAATAATCAGATATAGAGACATAAATGACACCAGGCCAGGAACACCCTTGGATTCTGCATTTTGACATTTCTTCTTGGGAGCCCAGGATGGGACCCTGGGGTAGTTTTGTCCCGTGGTTAAGTGCTACTGGCTCAAATCCCAGTGCAGGTGGGTGGTTAGCAGGGCTGGAAACTGGGCCCAGCAATCACTGTTGGTGTGGACACCTTGCTTTGAAGGTAAAAGAAATTCGTCTGAAATTGGGGGCAGTCTATGCTAGCTCACCTTGGTACCAGAAATTAGCCCTGGAAATACTCAATTTACTAATACAGATGTGACTTAGCACTATTATTACTCCGGATTCAATTTATTCTGTCATTGTGATTCAAGGGCCAGCCTAAGCAGATAATCAGAGCCACAAACACATTATCATAGAAAGAAATGTATTAACTACAGATGGATAAAATTCTCATGCCTATCCAATCCTCCTTTGAGTCAAGATTCACACACTGAATGTAAGCCTGCCTTTGTACTGGCTTCCTTGGGTCCATATTAGCCTTTACTCTGTTGCGCTTCTACAGAGGAAAAAATGTAACAAAAAATGTCCTAAGAATGGAGCCGAACAAAAGGTCCCTTGCTTCTGTAGGTATGGATTAGTCTTTGTAGAAAGCAGAGAGATGAAAGCTGCTGCAGTGTTAAGAGGATTTTTTGGGTAATACTTTAGAGATGCATGTACGTATGCCTTGTGAAATGGAATTTAGTGTTAAGAATAAGAAGCTTCAAAAACTGAATTCTTTCATTTATCCATAGATGTGCTGTTGAGTGGGTTTCCCATATGGTTTCATCAGTGTTTCAGTCCTGAAGGGGGTTAAAAGTCCATCCACACTTTTCATTCCATTCTTCCTAAAAGAAATAGATAAAACACTTTGCACATCTTTGTTTCCAAAGGATGTTTGCAGAAGATTTTTTCCTCTCTCAATAATATAGTTAGTTCACGAAAAGATATTTTCAGAAAATGAAACCAGTCCTAAACAAATTTTTCAAATATACAGTGAAGGACAGTTGTGGATAAAAACAAAAAGCAAACTAATTTTGTTTAAAAAATGCTTAACTCTCGCAAGGAGAGATTAATGTTTACCAGTGAGCTACCAGATGGACAAGTTGTGGTGTTGCACAGGTAATTTGTGATTTGGTCTCAGTACTGAGTCTCTCCTCCTATTCTGCAATGTCCTGAAGATCTCTGATCCTCATTTAGTATTCTCTGCAGCTTTTAAGAGAGGCTGAAGTCCCCAATACCTTGCTTGAAGCAGCCTGTAACTCCCAAGCTCTGACCTCAGCATCAGGTCTTATCAGCTTGTTTTATGATGGAAAATCAGCAGTGCTGTTTGTGCAATGAGCCTGAAATGTGGCTTTGTGACACACCATTTTTAGAGGCTCAGAAAGGACCCAGGCTGGGCATTGTAGTCTAAGATTTAAGAGACTACAGAAGTTCAGGGCAATCAGGGTAGCGTTCAAAAACAGAGTTACTAACAAGCCTTGCAAATACATCCTCAGACAGAGGGACTCTGGGTACACTGCCTAGGTTTATCCCCAAGACATTTTTTGCAAAGCTTTTCTATTATTTGTGGGGTTTCATCCTTAATCCTGCTCTTTTGTCCTGGTCTGCCCAGGTCCTCTGGGATCTGACAGGAATTCTGTCTAGGCCCTGTTGTTGAGGAAAAAGGAGCTCCCCTCATGTGATGGGGCACTCTAAGGCAGTCTAAGGCATGAACCTGTCCCACAGGCAGACCTGCTCCATGCCACCGAGCACGTGGGTGCTCCAGGGTGACCCAAAGAGCTGAGGGCAGTGCTGCAGAGACTCAATGCCCCACTGGTACCAGCTTAGGGATATTCCTTACTTACAAGGGAGTGATTCAAATTGTTGCATGGGAAACCTGGGTTGATGGAAGCCCCGTAAATACCCTAACTATATCATTTGGTTGCTAAGTCAAACAATGTAATTCAGTTTGCCCTGAGAAGCAAAGAGGAGCTACTACAGCACAGAAAATGTCATCTCCATCAACTCAGATGGATATTAGCCCTTCCTTTTATTCAGCTGGCAGTCACTTTTCTGATCAAAATGCTGGGATCCAGTTCTGCAGAAAAGAAACATATATAAGGTTGTGTGCAGCAGGTGAGGTAGTCACACAAGAGACTTCACAAAGAGATTCCTCAGAGACATGAGGAGCCTGACAGGCCTTTCTTATCAGCCCTTTGCACAGATAAGTTCTGATCATGATGCTTTAAAAGACTTTTGCCCCTTCCTAGACATCTTCTGTCACCCACATTCATTAGTCCACACACTTTGTCCTTGGTAATGGAAAACCATTTTCCTCCAGTTGCTTTTGGGGACATTTCAAAAGAATGAAAAAACATATTTATAATTTTATTTCTTGCAAGTTGGGACCCTGATGTAAACTAGGCTAACTTGCAAATCTCTAGCTGTTTTGATTTATGTGGAAAATCTTGCAGCTTACTGCACCATATATGATAATAACACATGACTTTGATAGCTGCATTCAGACAGCAGGTGACTTCAACAGCTCAGGAAGGTTGTGGTGTACTTACAACAGTGATGAATAATGTGTGAATAATACTTTAGTCAACCTAGTGGCTGGAAAAATCTTAGCTCTTTCTTATAAGCCATATTCATCTTGGATGTAAGCTCATCAAAATGATTAAATTAGCCCAAGACTTACTGCCCTGTGATCATGTACCAGTTCAAATTAGCTGAAATATCTTCCCTTTGTTTTAAATTATTATTTCTCAAAATGCATATGCATGGAGTGTTAGTGTATTCTAACAAATATGAACCAAAATATGTGGTTCTGCAAATGCTTATTTGAAGGGAAAATTTGAGGTCAATTCCTTAAGCATTCACATGAATTAAAAGCACAATACTATCATAACATCACTTTTTAAAGTTTTCTATTAAAATATTCTTTTCTAATGGATTTTAAAAATAACAACATCTTTCATAATGATGTCAGCCAAAAAAAGGAAAGCTTTTACACTACAAGAATGTTTCCATTGTCCCTGGGAGCAAGGAAGGAGGAGAGGATATAATCTCACCAGTCCAGCAGTTTGGCTACATTTTTTCTGTGTTTGGCAAAGAAAAAATATCTTTTTCCTCTCCCTCAGTTAACAAATGTATTTCTATTCATAGCACACTGCAAGACTTCTTGAAATCTGTTCAAGTACCATCAAAACTGGTTTTTGGTTGTTTCTTCTGCACATAATATTGCAGAAGAGAAAAAATTACAGCATTTTCTGTGCATGAGAAGTAACAGAATCCTTTTCAGCAGGAAAAGCAAGAGAAACTGTCTTTTGAATAGACCCTTCATTCCCTTCCAGTAGTTCATTCATTTCTCCTATCTTTGTAATTTTATACTGTCAGTCCTTATAATCTTTCAGCTTGCAAGAATAAAGGAAAGAACATCAATTTTTTGGATAAGCTTTTGAAATTGTGTTATTTTAGCTTCTTCCTGTATCTCTAGAGCTAGTCTTCTTCCTTTCATGCAAGTTTTAATTTGCAATTTCTGATATGCCACTGTGTTTATTCATACAGACTTTAACATTCCATCCGTAACTGGAAGTTTAAATAAACTATACTGAACTTTCAAGTTAAACTAAGTTTGTTCCTGAAGTTATAATACAATTAGTTATTAATTCAGCAAGGTGCTTAAGCACCTTTTAATTCCTTTGAAGTCAATTAGACTATTCCCAAGCTTAGAGCTATGCCTGCATTTAAAAGTTTCTCATTGAACAAAGTGTTATTGATTTAATTTTAAAAGTTATGATCACAAATTAAATGTAAGAAACTTTTACCAAGGTTCACAGAGATCAAAAGAATGATTAAATCATTGTATGAGTTGAGGTAAACTGTAGAAACAGCTATAGCTTAAATAAAAAGGTGTCTGTATGCAAAATTGTTCAGTGCCATTTCTGATTATTGTCTGTGAAACAGATGCTGCACTACAAAAGTTTTGCAAGCTGTTTGACAGAATCCTTCCAGGAAATAAAATTATAGTCCAAGCACTCTGAAACATGGAGATGAACAAACTCACATTGCTCTGAATGTCATAAAAGTTAGGGTGCAGCTGCTGTAACTATTGACTTTGGAGCTCTCTTGAAGATGGAAAAGGCTCACACAGAGAAAAAGCAAATCTAAAATCAATCAATCAATGTCCAAACCAAAAATTATCCAAGGGGCAGTGGCCTTAGTGGGGGAAGACAGGGATAAGAGTGGGAAAGGGTAAGGATAGAAAGGTATAAGGAAGACCTTCCTGTTGATACAAAAGGTTCAGAGTAGACCCCCTTGCTAAACTGAGACCCAGTCCTGGCTGACAGTTAATGCCTAAATAATAAACAACATTCGTTCAAGTTAAAAAATTTAATGATGGATTCATATAGACTTCACTACACTACAAGAGTAATTCTCTTACAGGCCTATCTTACAAATCTAAGGTGCTTAAGAATCTAGGAGAGCCACATCCATAGTCCATTGCAACAGCATATCTGCTTGCAGGCACACAGACCAAAAGGGCATCTGCAAGGTAGATGTGAAAAATTCCCTCCAAATTCAGTGAAGTTCCCACTCTGGATGACTTTGCATCTTCTAAATGGGCAGAGGGTTGAGCCTAGAGGAGTGTGGGGATGAGTCCAGGATCTGTTGATCCTCTTGTTTGCTAGTCCTCTAAGTACAGCAAACTTTAGAGTTTGCTGGCTCTGAGAGGCCCCACTCAGAGGGATCTGCCAGTCACTGGTCGCTGCAGTCCAGCAGAACTCAAAGGGTCTCACTTTGCTGCTTACAGGGTTACAAGAGAGTTGGCTTTAGTCACAGTAATTTTCCATCTGGCTGCAATTTGGGATGGCAACTTTTTTTGAAAGTTCAATAACAAAAATATTATTGCACTTGTGCTGTTATTCAGGCAAGGAAAATAATTTTCTAAGGCTGTTCATTAAAAAACAGGAGCTCGTTAGACAGGACTACTTCCTGGGAACAGTGTTTCTGATAGGCTTGGAAGGAGCTGAGGCGAGGTGCAGCTAATGAAGTCTGAGGCCTAAAAAGCATTTATTCTTTGTCATGGAGCAGTCATGGGAGGGATGCACCAGCACAGGAAGTCATACATGGAACTGGGAATGGGATAAAGAAAAATGGAATTGCAATACAAAATTTCACATACTGTAACTGGAATTCACTGATGTGAGTTATCAATGTGAATTCTCTGCTGGATTATGCACAGATCAGACTCTTACTGAGATTAACCAGAAAAAAACCTGTGGTCAGGTCAGATCCCTGGCCCTCTCAGTTGTTCACATAGTTAACCACAGCACAGGGAAACTCTGGAACAACGTGAGTTAGGGTGCTCTGAGTGTCTGGGAAGACATTGCACATCCTTCTCTGTACATATCTAGCCTGTTTTACAATTCTGACCAAAATCCCTGACCATTAGCCAAATAAGCAAGATAATTAGCAAGAATAAAATCCACATAACCATAATCATAACCACATGTGCTAATTATAGCATATGAATTTTTAATATAACGGTTTGTTAGATTAACCCACAAGTGTTACTGTCTCATGGCTTGCTGGTTTCTGGGACTACCAAGAGACAGACTTGAAACAAGTGCTGATAAATCTGATACAGTTTGTGGTATAAAAGCTGAGACATACCAGCAATGTGTACTCACAGAATGTTCCTTGATGGAAACAACAGAACAGTGTCATAAGGTCAGTGGCAGGAAAGAAGGGGATTCCCCAAAATGCTGGCAGATGTGAGGCAGGTGACCAGCAGAGGCTTTTGCAGGAGAATCATGTGTGAAACCAAAACAGTGAGCTTTCTGAGAAAATTATCATGGAAGAGAATATGATAGACACTCTGCAAACACAGACGTGCAGGCAGATGTTAGACTTGCTGGCAGGAGTTCTCTGTGCCATCAAAGGGCTAAATCAGAGCTGTACAGAACTCCTGTGGTAACACAGGAAGGAGAATAGGAAGAATTTCTACAGAGTATTTCAGGCTACCTAAAATAAACCAAATAGATGTTTCTCATAATGACCTGAGTTTGCCACCATGTTCAGTGTATCAACAAAATAATTAATCAGTTGGAGGGCTCTTGAGAGACACACAATAGAAAGTGGTATCAGCACGGAGATCATGTGATACACAGTGCAAGGATCTGGCTAAATTCAGGTGATGGGGAGTGTGGGATTATAAGATTTTGTCTCAGACTTTGGGAGGTTCCTGATGCATCCTGGGCTTCTGCCACTACTGACGTTAATCCAGTGGTCAATCCTGTGCCAAATGGCGGTGTGTAGATGGATAAGGTAGGGACAGCTGGATTGCAGGAGGAGGTGGGACCCTCCTGAAGCCCTTTTGTGGATGACTGTATCCTGGAGGGCTGTGAGAGAGGAGTCAGATGTGCACAGTCCCTGAAACACCTGGAAAGGTATGGCTCACTGGAATGTAGATAAAGTCCACTGGACAGCACTGACCATTTACAGAGAAAGACCTGGGAAGGAAAACAACCTAATTCTTCAATCTACCTTCTGTCATTTCCAGTTTGTCCTAGCGTACTCTTACCTAACTATTTTGTAACCTCACCAGCGAAATTAGTCTCATCTTTGATGCAGAGGAAAAATTTCTGCTACAGTATATTATGAGCCTGAACCAGGGGGAGTACAGCACTGCTCAAAAGCCATTGGTTTAGTGTCAGAGTGGCCTAAAGATATGGAGGAGTCCCCATTTACCTAAAACATTGATAAGCTGATGGAAATCAAGAGGTGAATAGCTTTGTATGCTACGTACTTCATGAAATAATGAAAAATTTGGCAACCTGAGGTTTGACAGTCAGAATTGTATAAATATTTGTACTCTTGAACTGGGTGGTGATTCTTCACCACTGCTGAAAGTGACAAACAGAAAGTATGAGCCCAGAGAATTCTGAGGTCACTCCAGCCTGTTTGTTGTCTGGCTGTTCACAGGAGTGAGGCAGCAGAGTTAATCCTGGAGGGTCATGGAAAAGTTTATCAGAGAAGAGGGGAAGTACAAGGCAGAATAAAGCCTTGTCTGCATAGAAATAGCTGGGAAGGCATCCAGCAGTTTAGTGCAGATGATGCTAAACAGAACTCTCAGAGGAGAAAGGGACATAAATCAATGGAGCAACAAGAGCTTCTGGCAGCCCCAACAGGACTGTCCCTAGGACTTCACAGGCCAAAGCAAAGCAACAGCTCTCTTTCCCTTCCTAACCTCCTCTGCCTTCATCCTTTCCCATTGCTCTCAGTGGCAGATGCATTTCCATCTTAAATGCAAAGGAAAGGAGGATTGACTCATGTGGTACAGGAGTTTATACCATATTAGCTGACGTTATGAATGGGAAAGGAGGCCTTTCTTCCATATGGTGATTCTTAGCCAGAGCACAAGACTGTGAGTCCTGATGAATCTCCTGTCAGTCACATGGGAGGGCAGGACTGAGAAACAAACCTCTGTTACCTGCACTTTGCCATGTGTTCACCACACTCCTGTTTGCCAAGATTTCTCAGCAAAATCAGTCAGTCTCTAGGCTGCTCTCAAAGACTATTTTGTATTTCCTGCACCCTTTGTATTCATACTTAACTATTCATTTCCTTATATTCCTTTTTGTCCTAGCATTGAACTATATCTTTTTTTACAGTATTAGCATTCTGGGAGCCAATGACCAAATCTGCTGCCAAAAGAAGATGACATCTAGATTAATTTCTTCAGATGTGTTGTTTATGGGGAGGAGATATTTTCAAATTAATATTAATTGTGAAAGGTTATGGGGAACTTCTTGGGTATTTTTATGGTCTTTTTTTTCCTATTCTTTAATCACATATGAACAGTTGCCTTAAAAATAGAGATAAGGGCAAATACAAAGGCATTAAACCCTATAAAAGAAAATGTCATCCTAAGGTGCTTCTTACTAAAGTCCCTTTCCTTATTGTTTTGCTCTTCATCTGGTTCTTCTAAATACTGAAATGCTTTTGGACCCTGAAGAACCATCATTCAGTTTCATGGGCCTCTCCTCAAAGCTTATAAGTGATGTTTCTTTTATACTTGTTTCATAACTCCAAAACTCTCCTGGTCTCATCCTTAACCCCAAAGCTTGGCCTCAAATTGTGCATAACAGTCCACACTAGTCAAGACTAGGCCTGCTAGAGCGGTTTGACTATGGTGCCACCACACAACAGAGTCCCCTGCCTCTCCTCTGAGTCCTTTATGGTGCTTCTTAGATACAACTGGGACTTGATGTGAAGACTTCAGGAGTTCAAACACCTTTGCTGAATCCCATCAGAATATTCTTGTGATGAGAAGCCATGACAAGTGCATGAGCCCTGAGATGGTATGAGAACACACTGAACTTCCTAAAAAATGCAGAACTAGTTGGAGAAATGTTGGATATAGAACAGAGGGACCCAAAACCTCATCAGAATTCCACAAGGAATTGAGATGCAATTAGTCCCAGAACTGCTTAAAGTTGGTTTCAGAGGGAACTGGTCAAACAATGAATTCACATTTCTCACCCAGAAACAATCTCCACCATATTTCTTGTAGGCCACTGTCTTTCTGTCTGGGTTTGAACAACAGGTGTCTGCTAAGGAAGGCAGGAGCCTCCCTTGGAATGGAGAATGTAAACCCCCTCCCTCCAAATTACTATAATTTTGAAATTAATGGGCTCTCAGGCAAAGATATGGGGATAGGAATAACACTTCTTAAGAGTTAAAGCTAGAAAAAAAGATGCAGTAATATAAAAAAACAAACCCACTGACAAAATCAGAATACTACCTGACACCCTGTGGATCAGGGTGTTGGTAGCAGTCAAATTAAATGGTGGCTGCAGTCCTTCTGGAGTGACAGATGTGGTTCTGTTGAAGCAGTGATCTTGTAGAAAATAGGTAGTTTTTCTCTGAAGTTTCAGTGGTAAAAGAATGGGCCTGGCCTTCCTCTGGGTATCCAGTGGAGAAAAGGCTGCCTTGGTGCTCCAAATCTTAGATTTTTATCCAGGTAGGAAATGCTTGGCTCCTCCCCCTAGCTGGAGCATCTCCCAATGGGATGATGTGGTTTTATCATTCATTAA
Organism: Tichodroma muraria; assembly: GCA_013390105.1. Taxonomy (NCBI): domain Eukaryota; kingdom Metazoa; phylum Chordata; class Aves; order Passeriformes; family Sittidae; genus Tichodroma; species Tichodroma muraria. The sequence continues at coordinate 10,635 of WAAG01027441.1, read as the reverse complement.
GTGAGACTCAATGGCCCATTAGCAGAAGATATATCTCTGGACAGAGGATGGGCTGTGGAAGAGATAAAGAAAACTGCCCCACTTGGTTTTTTAAGAGCTGGTCCATTAACAGAGGATTTGCGCGTGCACACACACACACATTCAAACCCTGGTTCAACAGATGGTGATAGAATACATACTTCTGGTTACATCTTGCACTGAAAACCAAGACACTTTCCCTACTCACAAAGGGGCAGAGCCAGAGAAAGTCAAATTTCAAAACTCACTGTCAGTATTAAGGGACATCCAGGAAGGAGAGGCTGGCTCCCAGTTCTTTGCCTGTACAGCACAGCTCTCTGTGTAAGTAATCTCTGTGTGGATTAGTCCTAGCCATGGAAAGAGGAGCACTGTAGAGGTTCAGGACTGTGTGATGAACCCTGAAACTGGCATGCAGGTGATCATCTATGGCAAAAGACTTCTCTGTCCATAGAGGCAGTTTCGTTTTGACAACAGGAAATCTTGATTTTGGTGACAGGAACCAGATGTGAATGTAGAGAGGCAGAAATCCGTGCCAAAAAAATTAAAATTTCTTTCAGGTAGATCTTTTTTGTATATTTCAGGGTTTTCATGCCCTCTCTCCTACGTACACCATTTAGTCAGTAGGATTTTTTGTGCTTGCCTAATGTCAGGTAAAAAGAAGGACCCTGTATCCTCATTAACACTACATTAATAAGCATGATTAATGTGCATAATTAACTCAATTTACCTCACCTTAATGGAGTTCCTGAAGGTCCTCAAATAGCACTATTAAGGCTCAGGAAAAGTGGTGAGGACTTTTTCTCACATTGCTTTGTGCCAGCTGGATGGCAGCCAGCTCTGATCCACAGCAGCTGTGCCCATCCAGGGAGCACAAACCTGCCTGATGGAGTCAGCCAGCCCTGGGGAAAGCCTTCCCCAGGTCCTGTCACCTCCCAGCACAGCGGGAGGGAGCATGGCTCTGTCTGCACTGGGCTGGGCAGATGCACAGCACTCCGAAAGAGAGAGTATCAGTTGGTGCCAGGCTGAGGAAATGTCTGTGCTGGTAAATTGGAAGGTGAAACTGAGGGAGAAAAAGTATTCCTAAACAGATGTGGTAAGTCCTCAGAGTGGGACTGATGCCATGGAATTGAGTTAACAAATTCTCAGAGATATCTTCAGGGATATCTGCACTCATCACAGGAGATCATGACAGCTTCACTGGGATCTGAGTCACACACGCCCCTCTAATGAGGCCAGAGTGTTCTGTCGTACTCTCTCCCATGATCCAGTAGCTGTCTATACATTCAGAAAGAACACAGTTGATAAATTTTCCTAAACCTTTGCCCACATTACTTTTTTTTCTGTGACTTCTAAGGGCTTGGTAGGTAACCCTTCCTACCTATTGCAGGGTTTTTAGGAACCTCCCAGGCTGGGACCCACTTTCCTTGATGCTAGGAGTGCTATGCATTTTCTCAGCCTCTTCTTCTTCCTTGGATGTGCAGTGTCATTTCTGAAATTTCTGTGGAACTGAAAAATCATTCCAATAAACTAGAAGAGTGGGCACTATATTTAAAAGACTAGAGATGCAACACTGAAGAAATGGTGAGGTACATAGCTACTTCTATTATAACCCCTTGGAATGTAGAGCTGTTAACCTTGCCCAAATAGGGGAAGGTCATTGATTAACCTCTAAAACTGAAGCCCTTGGGAAATGCTCCATGTGCTGGAGCACATGTCAGCAGCTCCTGGACAGAAAAGGCTTCCTGACCTGCTTGAGTCCAGACCATCAGCTTTCCTGACAGGCAGGAATTTCATCCTTACAGCTTTTGCTCAGCACTTGTTTTTTTATGCTGTCCATCTGTGCCTCAACTATAAAACTAAGGTGCTTTTTCTGAGTTGACCCATAAAAGAGGATGCAAGCTGGACAACTCCTGGAGTTGGTGCTCTCTGTTGTGTACTCAGGCTCTGGCATTTCTCAGCCAGTAAAGACAACTCCTGTGCTTAGCAATGGCTCCCATCACTTGAGGTCTGACATTTTGAAGTACGTTGGAAACACTTTCATCCCCTTTCTTCCAACAGGTTCAAACTAATTATTATTTAAGGGTAAAGACATGCATAGAATGCCAGCTCTTTGCTGGTGTGTATATTGTCTTCTCTTTCCTTAAATATTGTGCAATTGAAAGCTAAAAGATCAATACAGTAGAATTTAAGTTGTCATGGCCCATGCAGTCATTATGTGTGTTGCCGTTATATAAAACAGTGATTGCGTATAATTACTAAGAAAGTTGTGTAACTAAGGAAGAGGTCTATCTTACAGAAATGAAAATGTTATCTTGGAGATCGTTATTGACCCACAGCCTTCATCTAGACCTGCAGCTAGACCATGTTTCTTTCCTCTCATTTCTCTAACAAGTTATTTCTCGGAAAGTCAAGATGTAAATTATAAATACTCTTTTTAATTAAAGGCATTTGGTAATGCTAGTGAGGAAAAAAACATCATTTACATGGAAAATCAAAATCAGCTTATGGATCCCATCCTTCCTACTGCCTCAACTCTTCAGGTGCAATGAAGATGCCATTTTCTATTCTCTGTGTTTCTATTCTTAGCACAATAAAAATGAAATTACAGTTATTTGCCACTGTTTTGTTAAAATGTCAAGCTGTGTTGCAAATAAATTGATTTCAGTCCAGTTCAGTTGAGTTCAGCTCAGCAGCATGTGAGCCCTCTTCCTGCCTCTGCTTCTTTGTAAAGCCACAGCAAGACTGCTGGGGAGTGCCAGACTCACTCCAATTAAAAATAGTACAGCCATGGGCAGCACATTTAAATAGGGATCCTGGACAAAATACTGTAGTTGGAACTGAAGCCACCAGCACCCAAACACTGCCGTGGAAACAGCAGTGCAAGAGAAACTAAAGCCAATGGGAATCTCTTCAGCTCAAACTGAACTTCATATGTTGAGGTTTACTCCCATCTGCTGAAGAAATTTTCACTCACCAGGCCTGTGGTGGGGAAAATCTGCCCTGTTGTAGGGCACAGAAAACAACACCTAGCCTTGTTCTCCATGTGGAGCTTCTTAATAACACAGAGGATATCAATAAAGACAGGGTTCAAGTTCTCTCCAAAGAATCCACTCCTTGCTTCTATTCTAAGGAACTCCCAGAACTGCCTCAGACAGCAATCATCTCCATCTGGCCCAGACATTTGAATTTGAATTGTCAAATGGACTGTAAGAATGCTGAAACACAGACTACTGCAAAACCTGGGGCATAAATTGCTCAAAGTTGTGGTCTCTTTAAGCTTCAACGTGAGCCAAATGTGACAATCACACTGGATGTGAAGAGCCCTTAATTTCTTTTAAGTAGGCTTTAAAGTAATGTATGTCAACACCCAGTAACTCCTTCAGCCTTTGACTCATTGGTGAAGATGCTGTATAGAATCACAGAATCATAGAATTGTTAAGGTTGGAAAGACCTCTAAGATCATCGAGTCCAACCATTAAGACCCCAATGTAAAAAAGAAGAACCCAAAATTAAGATACTTCACTGCTGAGATGCATTTCCTCTGGAAGCTGTCCGAGGCTCAGCTGATGGGATCAGTGCCTGCCTGCATGACACAGGCTGTCATTATTCCCTCCGGACTTGGTGTCAGCACCGTGGCTCTGGGAAGCAAGTGCTAATTGGTGTGAACAAAAATTAAGGTTTCTGACTTTTTATGAACAGCAGACAAAGGGCTTTGCAAGGGCACATCAGTCCATAACAGAACTCTCTGTTATGAGTCTTGTATCATTAGAAGTGTTTTCAGCTTGGGAACTTTGGGGAGGGAATGGCAGGCTCAGAATTTTAGAATGAAAGCTTTATATTTGCCCACTGTTGCAGACGGCTGTGTTCTCTGGTAAAGAGGGTTTTCCAAAGGACATTGGGAGGTGTGGAGTCCCAGCTTCACATGGAACAAATCACTTCATGTCTATGAAGCTTGTGCCTATTTTTAACCCTTCTCCTTGTTACACTCCTGTGATCGATGGTTTTTACCGTATTTTTGCTGTGCTTGTACGACAGAGCACCCATTTCTGCTGGACCTTTTCAGATGATACTTTGATGCAGAGCAGAATATTTGAGCATGTGGTGTCTTCACCCCCAGTTTGGTAGCCAGCAGAGTAAGGTTCACACCTTATTAATCATACATTTGTTTTTTGTCAGAAAAACAACTTAACAAATTTGAGCCATCATTTTGTGAAGAGAAAGTTTGTGACTTTTCACACAGCAGAATTGCATGAATCTTGTTATTTCTTCTCCCTCCCAGGCTACCATTGCCAGGACACTTGCACCTTGACATGAAAATCAATTAATGTATTTAGCTAGCATTTACTTTTTTTCCAGCAGTAGCTGTGGGGAGAAAAAAAAGAGGTACCAAAAGTAGACATTTTATAAATTAACAGCTTGGAGCAATTTGTGTCTGAGTATTATAAAGAACAAATAAGATCCCACCTAGTAATTCCTAGAAAGCAGAGGCTCACCCACATCTGCAGCAGGCTGGATTCTGATCTCACTGACATGAAGACATGTCAGGAATCTCCTCAGGTAATCATTGGTCATCAAAAGCAGAGGTCATCAATACTGACCTTCCCTACTCTGTGGAGAACTTGTCCTGAGCATCCATTTTGGCAGCAAAAAGCTGCTCTCCACCAATAAAGTAGATACAGCTATGAAAAAGAATGGAAAGGGAACCTTTAGTTCTTATATATTGAGAAATACAGAGCAAGACAAATCAGTAATTCCTTCTCTGACTTACCAAAGCACAAAGATATGAAATCTCTTTACAAAAAGGAAATAGTTTGAGAAGGCCTTGTTTAGCTTACAAGAGATTTGGTCTGAAGCAAATTAGTTCAGCTGCCATTTACCAGCCAGGTAAAGGTAAACCTGGGGTTAGTCAGTAAGGGGAAAGAGAAAGGAGGGCAGTGGAGCTGTCTGGGGCCTAAAAGAAAACAGTGTCCATGCTCTTAAGGTGATTAATGGGTGAAATAGGTAGTGGAGGATACTGAGCAGTAGAACAATGGTAAAGGAAATCAAAGTAGGTCCCCATTGTTTTAGGAGACAAAAATGGGCCATATAAGAAGAATCTGTCTTGCTGATTTACAGTGAATATACAGAGCATTACAAATGTTGTTTTCTCAAGTCTGGGTACACAGCTGACCTCATTTGGCATACAGAGCTGGTGATGTTTTCTTTTTCAAGGCAGTCAAAATGTAGACAGTAAATTAAATCCTGTTGGCGGAACAACTGGAAATGGAACTTAAGGCAATGAACTCTAAATGATTTATAGAGATCCTACACCAATCCCACTCCCTAACTTCAGGATAGCCCCACCACAGGTGTCCTGACACTACCAAACCATTTTCTAGTGAGCCTTTGACTCAAATTTCTATCTCACTTTTTGCTTGTTGCAACCTTATGGTGACTTCTCTAACACCTCCTCATAATCTTCATTTGATTTTGCCCTCTGCCATGCACACGTATATGGGTATATACCACACTAAACTAGATTTGTTACCACCTTCCTTTTTCACTTTTTGAGTCTGAGTGAAACCCCTTCACCTGTGCACTGTGGACATATCAAGATGGACTTAATATCTGTCTGTATTAAGGCAGATACCAGAGTGCACCCCAGCTCTGTGGTTCATCAAGAGATGTTTTCATTCCATTGTATTGCTTATTCCCATCTGGAACGAGATTCAGGCATTATTAAGTGACAGCATTAAACTAAAATGTTTCAATTACTGTGGGTTCTTTTTGTTTGTTTACACTATACCTGTTATTGTAATCCTACCCACAGTAATTTAACTTGGGTTTAGATGATTAAGTTAATGGGATATCTTGATTCAATCACTGCAGGAATAGAATTATTATTGAAACTATAGATGTTTGGAGATTTCATTGTAGGAAAAATTGCCATGTTTCTAGACTTTGCTTTCAACCCCAACCTCACCAATTTTGCTTACATAAATCTTCACTATAATAGTACCAAACTCTTGGACAAAAGTTTTCCAGAGGTGAAGTACAACATTGGTGGGATTGAACCCAGTCATTTTTGTGACCAAATGGGGCAAGAAATAACAGATGGTAATCTGATTTTAAAATTATCCATAAATTTTGTGAACAATCCCATAAAGGAATACAAGATAACCAGGAATTCTTAGTGTTCATCTAATTCTTTTCACATTGTATCCAGGCATTTTTTTTTAAGAAAATAATTTAATATTGACTTCTGTGATATTAAAACGAGGTAAAACTAAAAATTGAACCTCTCATGGCTGTAGAGTTCACCAGGCTAATCCCTGTGATACAAAATGACTGTGAAAGACTTGAAATAATTGCATTTCATATATTTAACTGCAAGTTATGGTCAGTGCAGAGTTCTTGGATGGGATCACTGAAAACCAGCAGGTTGAATTCAACCCTTGCACAGACCAGTCTCTCCATTAGTTCTTGTACCTCCAGAGCACCAGGCTTGCCTTGGTCCCATGCTACCAGCACCTTCCTGCTGAGGAGCACTCCATCTACCAGCCCACATCTGCAACTGGGGTGGGGCTGGGCCTGGCTGCTTTCAGTGACTTCAGCACAGACAAACTTTTTCTGCACCTGACAAACTGCCAAGGCAGCCAGTGGAGACTGATTTACAGAAGGTGATCTATTTCTCCCTCCTCTTTTAGCTTGGGGTGAGTGACCTTCCCTTTAAACTGGCTGTATGGGAAGCACAACTAGCTTAAACTGGATGCACAGTTTGGGATGGTGAAGTGAAATGAGTGTCTAATAGAAATATAGCAAATACTGACTTTTAGAGCTTTTCTTATAGCTTATAGAGAGCACATGTTTTTTGAGGCTGCTCTAGATCATCTTAGGGTGATCTTTTCATACTTTTACATTTTGCAAACCTTTTTCCTCTGCTTATCTAAAATGGGCAAATGTTGCCAGTATTTCCCTCAAAAAGATCTTTCTCTTTTAATACTCTTTGCCATACACCATTCTACAGATTAAGGCATTTGGGTTTGCTTGTTTAATTGACTGATTGTTTTTGTTTCAGAAGCTACCAATTTTTATTTTTTTTTTTAAGAAAAGTAAAGATTTCTGTACCATACCTACAAAAACTCCTTTCTGAGACTGTGCTCTAGGATGAGCACAGGTGCTTGACCTTTAATAGGCTCAAAAGTAAATCAAGAGTCCAACATGCTCTAATCAACATGCTCATATGGTGTTTATCTCCTTCCTAAAAGAAACATTGTCTTTTCCAAGGTTAAACATGCAACCAGAAAAACTGTGAAGGGAATATGATTCTCTCTTGAGGTAATTTCTTTGAGGCAGCTGGTGATAGCAGCCAGTCTTGATGAAGGTCACAAGCTCTTCATGGTTAAGAGTAATCAAGGATTCCCTTACACAGGACTTCAGTGGATTAACAAATACAGCTGGATAAACAAATACCACTGGTACCAAGTATCTGAAGAACCAGAAGTGGGTGCTATATTAGCAGTACTTATCACAAGCTCAGAACATAGAGGATAGAAGTCTAGAGATAAATTGCTTTATTAGAATAAAATAATTTTTTTTGTCTGCTGTGCATTACTTCTCTCCCCATTAGCACTTGGGGCATGGCATAAGTAACTATGAAGTTTAACTTGGGATTTATTATCCACTTCCTTTTAAGATTAGAATTTGTAATGAAAACTGGATCAAACTACAACATCTCATTTTAATATAAATGCATATTAAAAATGAGCCTGTAAAGCAGAAGATGTCTTCTGGTAATGAGCTACAGTCATGAAACCACTTGTAAGTACCTTAACTGAGCAGCTTACATGCTAAGAGTAACAGGTTGATCCTTTTCACAACACGTGTTGCTCCAGCTGTGCAGGAAAAGATAGTGGGGTCATCTGCATATTAATTTACAAACAGAACCAGTTATACATCAACATTTCCTCAACAAAGAGCTTTTTCCCAACAGTCCCTCCTCTCCAAATATTCTCGTGCAATGCTGTTTTGAAAGGTCAGCCTGGACTCTCTCCACTAACAGAATATGAAGCAGTCAGGGCTTGTTCTGCATCAATTCACCCCCAGCTCATGTCCTGCCATACTTGGGCTATTTATCCCATGAGCAGCCTCACTCCACACTCCTCACTCTTGGAAAGTACTCTGGAAGTGTCAGAGATTTTGCAAAAATACCCCCAAATGTGGCAGGAGGTGAGAAGTTGGTGAGAGATATAGGAGATTTTTGTAATAATTTCTTTAAAGTTTTTCTTGCTGTGACTGTCTCTATTTGATGTAATTGACCAATTCAGGAGCTGTGTCTTGCAGGCACTCATGCTTGAGTGTAAGTCTGGACCATGGGGCTCCATACCAGCTTATTTCTGTGTTTAAAACTCTTGTAGAGCCTCTGGCATGGGGAGGAGAGATCTCTGTGCAGGAGAGGTGAGCTCTCCAGGATATTTCCGTGCCCTGCTCTGCTGTAAAATTTGCTCTGTGATTTTGACAAGCCACATTTCCATCTTCCTGTGCTGAAACTAACAGCCAGTTACCAAACCTGAAGGTTTGACAAAGCTGAATTCGGCCCTTCTTTAGATATTTAGGTGGGAAGTGTATGAGAAATGCAAAGTCTGTTGATGCACCATCCGTCACATTGTCCCCATGCCTGGGACATTCACTTCTGTGTTTGAGGAGCAAATGCAGCAGTGTAAGAGCAGTGCTGCTCTGAACTACCATCTTTCAGATGCCAAGCTGTCACTGTGTGTGGCGATTTGCAAAGGTATGACAAATGTTCAACAAGATTTTTAATGGCTGTTAAATCCAGAGTCCTGGATATATTCCAGCTCAGGTAATTACATCCATTCTGCTTAAAGACAGCTTAACAGGATAGATCATCCTTCACAGAGCCTCCAATATGGAAAGAATGGAAGAAACACACAGTCCTGCTGGCAGGAAGGAGAGGAAGTCAAGTGGGGGTGTTCCCAAAGCAGGTGAGCAAGAAGAGTCATCAGTTTTTATGTCTTTGTGTGTGGTGCCTGAGAACAAGGAGGCTTAGGTATGGGAAATAAGCCTACCTTAGAAAAGGAAACCTACCTTAAAACAGAAAAACTGTTGACTGTGCTGATTTTTTAAAAGTAAATCAAATGATAGATGCAAAGCCAGGGAGCTGTGCTAAATTCAGGCATTAGTTGATGCCAAATTCCTTGTTTGTTCTTAAAGTACAAAAATGTAGTATTTTGAAAGCTGTCATTTCAAATATCAAACTCCAGCCTAGGAAGCTTTAGGGTGTTTTCTGAAGAAGTAAGAAATCAAGATTGACAAAAGCTATCTTCTGTTTTTGAACTCAAAAGACATTTCTGTATTTTGCTTTCATAAAAGGAGATACCGTCTCACATTCTTGTTGGTGCCAGCTTTTTAAATTTGGTAAACATGATAGCCCGAAAGGGCCCTTTGCATAGCTATCAGCTAGCTCTTTTCCTACAGCTGGTCTATCTTCCTGACATGAATTCATTTTCTTTTCTTACTGAAGAAATTAATATGAACTCACAGATCTACAGCCCCAAATTAATCTGCACATGGGATTGATTTCAGTAATTGGATAACACAGATTTTTTCAAAATACACAGACATTGCTGGCCCTTTAGGCAATGCTGTAGATAACATCTGTTTCGAAAGAATTTTGAGGGGACAGAGGATATGAAACTTTGTGCGTGTTTTTAATGTTGTTGATTGATTATCACTTGTCTAAATGGTTAATAATTTTTTTCTTACTTGTAGTAGGCAGAGCTGAGACAGAGTGCATATCACCAGTCAATCATCCCTCTCTACTTCAGTGATTCCAGAGTAATTTTGTTTCTGTCAGCTGTGATTACTGCTGCTGATTGGTTTTGAGCAGTACCTTCACCTGGGATACCCACATTTTTATTCCCATTTGCTTATTTACTGTCTTCCTTTCCACTGTCCATCTGCTTTGCCCACAGTTTACAGCCTGGGCTATTTCATACAATTAGCTATTTATTTTAGACTATAATCTATGGTCTTGATTTGATTTGAAATAGTAAATCTAATTGTACTAGAAGTGATAAATGATTTAAAGTAGCTGGGAGAAATGGAAGTTCAGCTCTTACACTCATTTTCTCAGACCAGCTTTATCTCATATGCACTGGACATATTTGTTGTTCCAGGACCTGAGAGAAATAAAGAATCTCTGAGAAGTCTCTCTCAACTAAACAAGTGCTGGAGTTGCTGGAGTCTCACAATGGCGCTTTTCCCAAACTGTCCATCTGTCTGGTGACAATCTTGGAGAGCTCCACACCTCACAACAGATATGATTTAGATAAAAAGGGGGGCTAGATGTGTTATATTGCCTTCAATGGGAGGTGATGTCTTATTTAATTAATACAAAGATGGATCAGGCAGGGCTGTCAGCCCTAAAATCTGCTGAACACAAATTATTTACAGATAACACAAACCCTCCTCACAGGCTATTTTCATTTTAGACCTTTTGCATATGTGCTCAATCCTGTTACTTACTGTCTGAAAAGCAATGCTCTCTCTGGTGACAGAGCTGAAAATATTGTTCAAAATTGATTATATCTTACCTTATTTTTTTAATGTGGAAATAAA
>WAAG01027439.1:17116-28217 GCA_013390105.1 Tichodroma muraria | reverse complement strand
CAGGAGACTTAGCAAAAAATAATAATAAAAATCCCATATGTTACTCTTAAGGACAGAGGTTTTTCTATGCCTTTCCATACTTAATTCCTATGCCAAGTACAAACCAAATTTATATAAATGCACGAACACTATTACAAAATCAAGGGGGTTGACACATACAGAAATGATAAATCCTACTCGGAAGCAGTCAAATGACTCAAAGACCACTGACAAAAAGAAAGCATTAAAGGTAGCACATCCTTGCCATACACCAACAAGATTTTCCCTGCTGGGTGACCTACCTCAACTAACCGTCAAAAAGAATCAGTCTCAAGGGAATGTTTTGCTTATAGATTTATAAATGTTGACAATAATCCTAAATGGATGTTAGGGGAATTGACAAATCTCAGCATTTTTCTTGATGTATGTGTGCCTGGGGGAACTTTGGAGGCCCCCGAATTCATTAAAAAGAAGCAAGCCATTGACAGCTGACAGGGAAAGACAGGTAGCATAGCTAGAAAAGTAGAAGCTATTTGTTGACATAAAATTCTGAAGCATAACCTAATAATCTATTATTTTCTTTCACTGTTGTTTCTAGGCTCACTCAAAGTGTACAGACCATACAGCCTAGTGTGCTTAGTGAAACAATAAATCTGCTTACTCTATAAATGGCTTTATTGTCAAAGTCTGAATGCTCAGGAAAATAATGTGGACCAGATTAAAGCTGGAATTAGTGCGTTAGTAAGGATCTGGGAGGCAGCTGAGGGCCAGTATTTTTGGTTTTTTCTGTGTATGCATACATGGGGTTTTTTTCCCCTGGAGGTCACAGCACATGTTAAAACAGCACCCTCTGGAAAAAAAGAGTTCTGAGCCTTGCTACTCTTATCTTGACAGAAGTGAAAGAAGGGGAAAGACCAAAATGAGGAAATGAGGAAACGAGGAAATGGGGAAACTCAGAAGTTTAATTCTAACTTTATGTTTGATTGTGAACTAAATTGTTGCTGGGACCCCTAATGGGGAAACTTGCAGAATTTATCCAGGAGTCTAAAGAAGAGCTTTGATTATTTTTCCTTGATAGTGTACTAATTACAATTAGTTTTTCTACCTCACAGCTTTCCACTTAAATCTGATTTCATAGCAAGTGAAAACTAGAAAAATATGACAATCTGAGATATTATTTATGGATTTCTTTAGATAGTGAAATGAACAAAAATGCTGAAAAACAGAATGGCAGTTACTCCTGTCTTATTGAGAAATGATACTTTCTAATTGCTTTAAAACACATCTTCAGAGATTGATTGCTAGTACTCTATAATCCAGATTACTACGAGTGTATTTGTGTGTGTTTGAAAACAGTGATATACTCACAGGGTTATTTCCCTAGAATGGAAATGTCAGTACATATCTTGTCTCCTATTTTTTACTGCCAGAGGGCACTTAAAAGCAAATTTTGCTGTATTTCATTAAATCCAGTTTTAAACAAAAGTAGCAACAGGTCCTCCAGACCTGTTGTGGACCCCTGGGGCTCACAAAAACACATTTATTTCCTCTCTTCCACATTACCCCTTGTCTCAAGGAAAGTGATTAAGCAGCAGTAGAAGTCATAGTATTAATGAAGATCATGTCCCATTATAGGAAGCAGCATGGATAGAGACTGATCATACTTCTAATCTTAGAAGGCAAAATAAAAGACAACAACATAGTTATTTAGAAAGGAACGAAATTGAGAAAAATTTGTTGATACTGGCCAGCATCATATAGAAAATGTATGTAAATCTGGGAAATAACTCAGATCTCTGAATTTGTTCTTTGACACTATCTGCTTATGCTGTTCCATTATCTTTTGTTGTTTTACTCCACCCTACATTGTATATCTGACAAATATTTATAGAGTTTCTGTGTCCACTTCCCTTCACCAGGGTTAATACTCTACCCAGGCTGACCAGAGGTCCTGCAGCTGATATTCAGTGGGACATTCACAGTTAATGTGCAGCAGAAGGAAACTACATATTGTGTTTCTTTTTTTCCCTTTTTTTTTTCCTGAGAGTTTCTCCTCTATCACAATAATTTCTGTGATGTTTTCCTATCTGTTAACTGTGTGTCAATAACTAAAACCAGTATTTGAGCAAAAGCCCTACCAAATCTTGAGCTTTCTTTGGTGAGGCAATAACGAGTTTTTAAATGGAGCCCCAGATGTCTTTTTAGGATGCACTGTAAACTTATGTTTAATTTCCTGTCTACTACCAGCCTTAGTCCATCAGTATTGTATTTTGGATTGTATTTTGGATTGTTTTCCTCAAGAATAGCTCCCACTTTACAGGCTGACACTCAAAATAGTGCAACACATAACTTTAAATTTTTCTATGTTATTTTTCTGCTCTCAACAATGTTTTTTTCCTTCATCATGAGTATACATATGGAGACTCGTTGTAAAGAAGTGCGGTCATATGAGTAAAATCCTAAATTCATAGCTGGTGGGTGAAGTGCTTTACTTCTGTCACCACTGACCCATCCATCCCTATATCCTGTTGTCAGAGATAGAGTTCAGAGGCACCAAGGTACAAGGTGGCTCAGCTGCCCATTCAGTTAAATGGAACCTAATGAGTTCTCAAATGGATGGATTTTCATGAATCTCCTGACCTTAGGAGGAAAATGAATTTTTTAAGGAAAAAAAAAAAATACATAGTGGAAAGGTTTAGTGTGCACGCTTATACTGGAGAAAAATTTATAATGAGGCTTTATGCTTCACATGTTGTGTTAAATTGATAAGCTCTCACTGACTCGTATATTTTTGTTACTGCATCTGGCACACTCCATTCATGAGAACTTTGTCTCTACTACAAGAGGATACGCATCTCACCCTTCAAAATCAAGCCTCTGACTTAAGATATTACTTCATTACTTGTAGCTGACAAAAAATATCCTCATTTGAAAACTGTTGAACTACCTGAGGTGTCCGCTGGCCCCCAGCGACTGTAGCAGGCTTGAACATTTCCCTTCTCTGTCAGAAGCCTACCTTAAACCAGCTATAACGGTGTGAGATGTCCCCCACCAAAATGTTTGCTTTTGTTCTTAGGCAAAATATTTTTTCATTTCACCAAACTCTTTTAGCTTTGATGCTGTCCTGATTTGCCTCTGATAGCTAACAGTCACTGGGCTACAGCCCCTGAAGCCCAATGTGAACAACTTCCTTGCTCCCACAAAATCAATTTCAGATGTTGTGTAGTTAAATGACATAAGAAATCATCTTCATTACTGGTGTAATTCATTATGAGTGAGCTAACACAAGGATCTCTGTGTCCTTTCAAGTCTCACACAGGCCAATAGGGCAGGACTTCACCTGAAGTGATGTCTGAATAGCTGTACCAGAGCCAGGCAGCATCTGTGTATGAAGGGGTGAAACTGCAGCAGGCCCCAAGCCCCATGTATTTTGGATCCTAGATGAAGCCCTTTGCTTTTGCTTTCACTGGCAGGAAAGCTTAGACATTTAAGTGTTGGAGTCCCATATTCCAAATAAAAAAAAAACAACAAAAAAAAAGAAAAATCAAAGACAAATTTTATTGTGGCTTTTTTGAGGAGGGAACACATTACAATCATTCGCAGCTCTATGATCCAGCTTTTAATTCCTATCTCTCATTTCCTACTCATGATGTCTTGGCAACTGTTTCTGCTCCAGGATGTATTTTTTCCTCCCTCTCCCACTTGCTCTGAAGCCCCTACACGTGCCAAGAAATGAGCAGGCACTGCCTCCCCCCATGCCCTACCCCTCAGGGCAAGGCACCCGGGGCCAAGGGTGAGGGATGAATCCCAGGAGATAAACTGGTGATTACCACAGGTGAGTGATGGAAACGAGGGAACCTTAGAAAGACTGCAGGAAACGGATATCACTACCTTTGCTAGTTTCCCACAGCAGCAACAGTTACCTGGAGCACCCCAGACACTTTACTTCATGTAGCAGCTAATTATCAGAGACCAGCGGTACAAATACTGACAGCAGCTGTAGCCCGTGCAGAGATCAGCCCTGGCCTGTGTTCTTTCCACCCACTATCTCTTCCAGACCTGGTTCATAATTCAGGTTATATCACTTCAAAGAATTTGACCTTCCTCTCTGTCATCCAGCTGCAACAGACTGAAGCAAAGGCACTGGGTTTACATTGAAGTGGAAGAAAAATCAGATATTTGAATGCCCAAAGGAAATACTTTTTCCTTCTTAGAAGATCATTCCCTACCTACTGCTAAATGGTGTTGCCTGGAAGCACAGATGATCCATTTCTTCTACGTACATAAAAGAATGGTTTAGATGATGAACAAGATATGTTTTTTACATATTCAGCAGAATTATTCTCAGGTGAACATATCTATTGCTGCTGCAAACTAAAAAAAGAAGTGTCAGTGTTTTGGATTTAACTGATTCAAACACTGCACTAACAGATCCCACATTTCTGGGACCCACATGGTGAATCACTAACATGAAAGTTTGAAGCAATACAACCTGCAGAAACGATGGAAGCATCACAAAAATACCTTGTGAGAGAGCAAGGAGGATGAATGCTCCAGATCATTACCTGTGGCATCTTTAAAACAGGATTTTATTTAAATAGATTTTATTTTTTTACCATTACTTTTCTCATTATATAACCCAGCACATAAATGAGACAACTACATGAGGCTTCCCAATATCTCTGCTGAATTACTGAAATCTGCTAATACCCTCCTGAATGCTGTGACAGAAGAGTGGAACTTTTCTCAATGTGCAACTCCTACATGAAGAAACAGGAGCATTGATGTACATCTAACATAGAGACGCCCTAGCTTCTGCCTGTGGGCCGGTGGTGCCCCACATCACCACCTCTGACCTGTAGACACACATTCCATGCGCGGTGTTTAAACTGAATGCTAAAGGTGCACCGTCATTTTTGCTGATGCCTGGCATTCGTTCAGAATTCTAACAATTTGGGAATAACTATTTGAGACCTGTCACTGATCAGCTGTGAGCAAGATGCTTCACCTCTGTGTGCCTTTGTTTCCCTTTCCAGGACCATCTGCTTTGCTTAATTAAAGCAAAAGCTCTTCTCTGTAAAGACCTTCCCTTCACAGGCATTTGTGAAATGCTTTTCACAGTGCACCTCTGAATTCATTCAGGACACAGAGCTGCCAAGCTAACATTGATTACTACTATTAACAATCTCTGTTTTAACTTGTCAGCTATGACAGCAGCATTACTAACAGCATAGGAAACTAGAATCCTAAGAAGCAAAATACCAACCAAAATTTAACATGAAAAAGGACTCTGTGTTCTGTTTGGGGTATTGCCCTTTCAATCAAATATGAAAAGAATCCTTAAATCCAAATGTGTATGCTAAACTACCATGATCTTCCGCAGATTGCTGTGGAGTGTAGCAACCTCTGGGTGCGTAGGATATTTCAAAGCACTTTGCTTCTCAAAGCATCATTTTTCATACAGCCATTTGCATACAGTTTTGCAGCCTTGTTTTTCATGGATTTTTCAAAATGCTAATTTTTGCCTACTCTGCTATAATCTACTTAGAGTTTGGGTGGGATCTTACACGAGGGATGCAAAGGACATACAAGGGATAATATCTGGAAGAAATTAAAGGCAAAGGCTGTTGCCTAGTTTTAGCTGCAGAAATAAAGCTGTTTCAACGCAACCCTAATTACAGTTTCGTGGTGCTTTGTCGAGCCCTGCTGATAAGTTTCAGTGGTAAACAGCTCTTTATTGTTCTTCCACATTCAGTCACCATGGCAACTAGCATTTTAGGGTTTGATCCTGAGAGATGCCAAGCACCTGCTCCTGTGAGAGTATCTATGGGAGAGGAGGATTCGAGACATCTTATAAGATCAGTCCTTTCAATGACAACATATTTACTACAGGAAAGAAAAAAAAAATAAAAAAAAGACATGAGGGGAAAAAAAGCGCTTTTGATGTGCCTTTTGGGAAGGAATTGTGAAAAAAAATCACAGGTAGTGCCTGGCCCCAGTCATATCTTGCAAAGAAAAATAGCATCTGACACTGCTGCTCATGGGTGTAGTGCAGTGCAAAACAAAACAACATAAAACTCACCTCATTCAAACAAAACAATGCAAAGTAAAACAAACAAAAACAAAAACAAAAAAAAAAAAAGGACGCCTGACGAACCTAAAGATCTAACTCCAGAGGGAATGCAAGTCGGAAACAGAGCCTCAGAATGCCACTAACAAAATGTCGGGAAGATGAATTTCCTTTCATTCATTGCCAAATCCTTCATTGCCTTCTTGTTCTAAAGAAAAGATATTGCTTGGGAGGTCAAACTCAGGTGATAAACAGCTGAGCAAATTTTCTGTTTAAGCTTCTGAAAAATCCCTGAGGGACTCTCCTTTGTCTTTTCTGCTTATGCTGACCTCAAGCTGTTGGTCAGAGCCTGGAGGAATCACTCAATTCAGCAAAGAGTAGCGCTTTTTTTTTTTTTTTTTTCTGCACAGCTCCATTTCCTCTGAATTTATCTTGATGTCTCAGTAGGAAGATAGAAGGTTTGTGTCAGCAGTTAGCAGATAGTTTGAATGTAAGCAGGTGTGAACATACCAATTGCTTCCTTATCTGATGCTGCCTGAACACGTTGGAGCTGAGCAGGGAATGGCTTTCCTGCCCTCTGGTCCCTCGCCAGCTGTGCTCTCCAGCTGCCTCCCCTGCCAGGGCTGCACAGGTCAGCTGCTCCGCCGTCCACCCAGGCCAGTTCTGCTGCCATGTGCAGCGTCGCTAACCAGGGGAATGTCATCAGCTTGAGGGCAATGTTTTTGTTTTCTCTGCCTCAAAATATTGGCCAGCGGTTATTCTGTGTAAATGCAGATCCCCATCTGAGGGGCACAGTCACCTTGGTCTTCATTGGCATTGTGGGAGCGAGGCAGCACTACCTCAGCGACATCTTAAAGGGAGTGAGTCACCTTTTAGGTCTTTTGATTTCTTGTTAAATTTAAAAAAACAAAGCATGCTAGGTCTCTATTTGCAAGTCACCTCAATCAGTGGCCCATCTAATTAAAATGGGGAAATTATTGCATTCATGCATGTACAACATTGCAAACTTAGGCATTTTGTTTTCAATTAGTCCTCAGACCAAAAAAAAAAAAAAAAAAGTTAATAAGATCATGTTGCATACAAGAAGTAGTTTCTTACAAGCACACACCTTGCTCATATCTGCAAATATGCACAAGAGAAGAAATCAGATGACAATCTGGGGACACCTTATCTGCAATCTTAGTATCCTGGCATTTCTATAAGTGATAAGGTTATGGTGAGGTTCAAGATTTTTATGGCTTGGACTTTAAAAGATTTTTCTCAGAGCAGTAATTTTATTTTTTTTATTTTTTTTTTTTACCTTTCTTTCTTGCTTTCATAGCCCAGGTGTAACAACAACTGAAAGGAAAATAAAGATTAAGCAATGGCAAAATTGTAACAATGGATTACAGATAAACCATGAGAAATGGTTTAGTGGTGGATTTGGCAGTGTTAGGTTAAGTTGGACTTGATTTTAGAGGTTCTTGCCAACATAAATGATTCTATGATTCCTTCTGATCTGGATTTACCAGCAATGAATATTAGAAAGTGTGCCATCATTAAAAATGAGTATTTTGAGATTAAGAAGTCACACAGTTGTTTACTAGACTACAAGGCTGTAGAATCTTATGAAGAAAAAATATCTCCACACTTACAGCTAAGGCACAGACACTTCTTGGTCCTATAAAGGAAATTATGTGTAAAAACTAACAAAGAATATGTTCTGGAATATTTATAGTCATCCAGTGTTACCATTAGGGGACTAAGTTAAGATTCTTTAATATATATGGGAAGACTTCATGACCTTTAGATCAGGAAAATTTCACAAGAAATTAGCTCACAAAAAGTCCAGTGACTGGAGAAGATTCCTTCTTCTGTCACTTACCTCACAGTAAAGTTATACGTGTTACTATTTAAACAGTGTTTGTAAAGTGCAGTCCTGAAAAAGATGAAATCCCATGTTAAAGATGATGATGGAATTAGGTTCACTTTAGGGCAGGAAGGACAGGTTGGCAGCAAAAAACTATTTTACATGTCACTAACTTGCGGGTGAGCTGTTGATGGTCAAGTTCTTCCCTCCTCATTAAACCTGTTATAGACTGAAGTATTATTCATATCAATTCAATGACTGTAAGAGCTACATATACAATGTACACACAACAAAACTGAGCATTAGAATGCTACTATTAAAACACAAAATAAGATATGACATAAAATAACTTTTGGTTCATCTTCCAGTACAGAAATCTTTCTTCGTGGAGCAGGATCACCTACATTATTAAGCCTGATGCTGTAATGTATCTCTGCTAGAGAGTGTGATACCACATACATTAATCCAGCTGCAGCACTGTTCTAGGAAAAGATGGGTAGGGATTCATCCATCTGCACACAAAACAGTCACCCTAGGGTCTCTACCAAAAAGACTGGTCCTTCTAGGGTCCAATCCATCTTATCCTTAAGCAGACCTCTAAAATAGGTTCAGGAATGCCCACACTTGCCCATTTGTTTCAAACAGGAGCCTATAATATGCAGAAATTTTATGCACTAAATTTAGGGCAAATAATTTTTACCCTGAATGTCTAGTCAAGACCCTCTACAGTTTGGAACTAAAATTTTGCTTGTATTTTGAATTTGTGTAATATCTAGTAGACCTTAGCTTTAACACAGGATTGGTGTTTTAACTCACTTGAGCAAGATAATATTTGAAATTTAATACTGTTACTTGCCCAGTAGATTTAGGTGGAATTTTGCCTCAGTGCAAAGCCACACTGAGACAATTTATTTAACAGGTATAGTCAGTCAGTATTATCACTTCACACTCCCTGCTGAAGTCTTTTCCAGACATAACTGCTGTTGCTTTCTCCCTTCATGAATGTTATTGTTCTGCAAACATTCTCTGTAGAAGTTTGCAGCGCAAACATTCTCTGTAGAAGTTTGCAGCAGCAATCAGTATATTTACTTCTTTTCAGGCTATTACTGTTTCCAGGCCACAGTCACACCTAAAAGGAGGCTCCAGGATTATACCCAGTGGATATAAAGAAAAATATTTGTAATGCAGTGAATATCAGATCATTTAAAGGTACTAAGTTCAAAGGTTCATTGTTGTAAGAGTTGTCCAAGCTTTTGTGAACTTATTTCATGCTGTGCACTTACACTTTTATTTCATATCCATTTTCCCCTTGCAGCTGCTTGTATTCTTTAAAAGGGTAGAATCATCATGTCAGCAGTGCATATGTGGACTTCTGTATTCATATCTCTTTTTCTCCTGCTTTCTCTCTAAATACATATTTATCTCTATGCCAAGCTATATATCTGTTCTATGTGTGGGGGGTGTGTGGGGAGAAGCCAGTTTGCTGGCTATAACAAGTAAATGGCCAATATTTCCACTAACTCAGTAGTTAGCAGAGCTATATTCTGAATCTTTTGGCAACTTTCACGATCAAACTAAGAAGTTCTAAGAAGTACCTCATCTTTACTCTGTGCAAATTAAACACCAGCTGGATGTGTGAGATACTGAGCGACATCCCCCTCTCCAAGAATATGACCCAGCACTTGGGGAGGAAAAGAAAGATAAAAAGGAAAGGAGACAGAGCTGTCCTGCTGTTCTGTAACACGGGGGGAACCTCACACAGCAGGTTGCAATCTGAACTGTCCTGTTTCATTATGCCACTGAGGCAGACTCCTGCAGTGCATTAAGGTTTTAAAATCATTTAGGAAATATGAAGATACATTGTTATTAAATCATTTCATTACACTTCAAAAACAATTTTCTGATGTCTATTTTTTAACATAATAAAGATTGTCTTTCATCAGCGGGGACTGGCAAGTGTATATAGACTGAATTTCTGTAATAATATGATTAGTATGGAAATGGAAATGGACAGTAAATAATATTAAAGATGATCTTTTATTCAGCCACATCAAGGAATCACAGAAAAGCTTGCTCAGATTGACTTCCATGGTGTACTGAGAACACCCAAAATTTATCCATAGAGTATTTTCATAATCAGCCTAAAGTTATACCTAGCAAGGATTTATTCATAATATACTCTCAGTTCATTTGGTTAATTTTTGTTGAAATAAAGTGAAAACCTTGAAGACACATTTACATGTCGGAAAAAAATGGTTATGAGATAAGTATTACCTGAATAGTGTCACACAACCTTTATTTCTCAGAATAATATATATATGTATGGCAAAATCAACACGAATCATATCTGTGTTCATACAGCACTGCAAAAAATTTTATTCAGAATTCTAAATTCAAAAATCTACTTATGGAAACTTCGTTTTTGATTTCAAGAAGTGAAAACTAAAAAGAAGGCTTTTCTTATTTTGCCTTGAAAGTTGTTATTAATTATTTTATAGTTATTTTAAAAAAATAGTCCAGTAATAGATGACTAATTAAATTTTTGTAACATTCATTTACCTTTATGGAAAAAAGTATATGCTGTTCATGTTAATCAGAACTCTCTGCAATGCATACATTTTTCTTAAAGTACAAGAGGGAACTTTGATTTCTTATCATTGAGCTTTATTTATCTACAGGGTTTTTTTATGAGTTAGATGTAAACTGAAAATGTCTTTAGGTGTGAAAATAAGTCAGAAGCCTCAACTTAAACTGCTTAGAGACTGACAAAAAAGGTAAAAGTGTCATTGGAACTTCATCTGTGTTTGCACCAAGAAGCTGTGAAGAAAAGTTACTGTAAAAGGGAAAACTTTAAGGAGCTGTGCACTTGCATCACCTCGTGTTTTCAAGATACTGTGGATTATAAAATATTGGTATTTAGACCACCTTATGACTTGATGTTTTTTGAATTTCAAACAGCTGGAACTGTCAATATTTTCCTCTATCAAAAGTGGTTTAGAAGCTGGGCCCCTGTAGGGGAGCCACATGTGTGCTGAATTCCTGTGAATTACTCACAGTCATTTTTACTCAGGAACAAAGAAACAGATTTTCAAGAACTTAAATAATAAGAAGTTGAGTACATCTTCCCATTCCATTCTTACTCTTCTGTGTACACTAGATATTTCCAATATTCAACTGAACTCATTAAGGTTTTCCTTGGCCTT
>WAAG01027439.1:0-16277 GCA_013390105.1 Tichodroma muraria | reverse complement strand
TCATTTTGATCCAAGCATTTGCTGATTATTTAGGTAAGGACCATCTACAGTAGAAATTCTTCTCAAGATGTTAATTATAAGATCTTCGTGTCTGATAAAGGTCTTTTGTCTCTCACTTCTTTTACCTCTGCAGTGGTCCTTGGGCTTTGTTATACCTTAGTTGTTTTGCATGGAACGAATCTTTGGTGTTAACTACTGTTGATCTCTCTTCTTTGACCATGAAGGACTTAAAGCAAGGTGAGGTTAATCCAATCCCTTGTGTGATCAAACTGAAGACATTTCCTTTGTCTCTTTTTCCCCTTTCACCCCTCCCACCCCTGCATTCCATTGTTTTACTGAAGAAAACAATTGCCATATTACAATCAGTTGTCAACTCTTCTGTGTGAAACAGGTATTCGAATCAATGATACATGTACTTTGTAAACTTCAGAATAAAAGCTGTTGCTGAAAGATGGAGAGATGTAGTCATGACAGTAGGGAACATTAAAAATAAAAAAGTAAAAATAGATATTATGTACAGAAAAAAATCTAAAAATATTTTTGACGAAAAAGAGAAACAAGGCACCTTCTATGCTTATCTCAGAGGGATTTTAATACTTTTTGGTTTGATGTAAATAGGAGCGAAACAGTTTATGATAGTTTTTTAGATTCTGCCAGAGATTTGATCTTATCAAGTCAAATAACAACATACATCAAGCACAGTCATCCTTTCTCATTGGAAACCTCTGAATCCTGGAGGTCTGTTGCCAATCAATAACAAACCAACTGGCACAATTCCCTGGAGGAAGCAATTGTCACACCCCTCCTGGCAGCCAAAAGCTGAGGTGGTGAAGGCATTATTTGTTTCAGCAGCTGAAGTGGCAACACAGGAGATCCACCGTGTACTCCAAGTCCCACGCTCGGCTGCTGGCTGTACACGAGAGCACTCCAGAAGGAAGTCAGGCACATGACACTGTGATAGAGTTTTCAGCTTTGTCTGATTGCATTGCAAACACCACACATATTGAAACACTCTGGCAGCTTCCTAGTGCTCACAGTGAGGAACCTGAACCTTTTGACCTCAAACATCTTATTAAAGCCTTTGCTGGACTGTGCCTCTGCAAGGGAAAAAGCCAAGAAACTACTGGACTTTTCTCCTCTATAATTCATTCAAGTAAGCCCTTGCTGAGTAGAGGACCTTGGCTTTGATGTTAAAGTCTCCTAATTGGAAGGAAGTGGAGTGTTACCCTGTCAGGCTATTAGTCTCTCATCAAATACTTTAGGAGGTATCAGAACACTGAAGTTCTCACACTAGTGCGAAGAGAGCATGGAGTGGCCTGGTTTTTGTTAAAATGTTTAAACTTTGCATCTGTCTAACAATTTCCCCCCAAATTTAATATAAGTGGAGCTGTTCCTTGATATTTCTTTCCTTTTATCTATACTTTTTCCTCTCAGAGCCTCCTTCTTTTCATTGCATACAGCATATCAACTTCTGTTAGTAGGAACATGGGGGATAACTGGTGTAAGCTATAAAGTCTAGGGATTCATATTACAGCCCTGATTCAAACCAAGGCATTTTGTGCCTAGTAGGACTCACCTCTTTGCTGTTTGACTGTGAAACACTTCTGTGGTGGTTTTCCTCACAGGAAAGTCACCTCTCAGAAGGATGTCCTTACAATAAGCAATGTTAAAATCCAAATAGTTCTGAATGATGGTTTTGTTCTAAAGCCTCAGCACAGGTCTAGTCTTTACTATTTGCCCAATTTATAGTATTTACTTGCACTTAATCAATTTGAATTTAAAAATATGTGGCTACTTTCCTAATTACTGGTGTTTTTCTGCATTACAGATTGCGTATCCAAACATGAGGATGGTGTGTTTCTGTTTTATGCAAATCCAACTAGGTCAAAACAAGAGTTGAATGGAGTCAAAGTCTTGCAGGGGTCTAACTAAACTCCTTCCAAGATCAGGCAAAGTTGATCCATGCTGTGTAATTTCTATCCTTTTACCTGAAAATAGCATCCAAAATGTCATCCAAAGTGAAAGAAATCTGTGAAACAATGTAAAATAACTACCTGGAAGGAAACTACTGAATTGCTAATGCACATCCTTTGGAGTTATGAAGACAAGCATTTAGTAATATCTGCTCTGTTTCTCAGTTTACAGTATGAGCTTAAAGAAATTTTGTACTACCAGTGTAAATGTTTCTGTTCTACAAAGTTTCCCCTATTTTGATTTGCTTTGTAGCAGACTTATGCAAACAAATTACCTGTGGCATTTCATGCATATCTTCCATAATGCTAAGTTTCCTTTTGTATTGCAAGATGATGTCCATATGAAAGCAAATCTAATGCATCTGTGCCCTTATTATGCATGTCTTTTTCCTGGCTGAGTATGACCCTGTTCCTGTACAATTACAATTGTTTCTTTTTCATGCAAGTGTTTGAATGATAGTCAGATCTCTCACTTTACCTCATGCTTGGTTCTGGCAGCACTTTCATCTGCTTTTGGATGGGTCATGAGTTTTGTCTTTTAAAACTCCTTTAAATTTCCCTCCACTGTTTCATTTTAGTGATCTTGTTAGCTCCTTCCTTAATTTCTGTAAGTCATTCCCATCTCTGAATGTTTAGTCTTTTATCATTAAATATTGTAAGGTTTCACACCTCATAATTATTTTGTTGATGCTGCTTTTCTTATTTGAAATTTTTTTTTCTTTGATAGTTTATGCAATAACTCCTAAACAATTTCTTTCACTTTAGTAAGTTTGATCACTCTTTATATACCCAGGCTCCAAAGATATCCATGGAACTTCACCAAATATGTGTGTTTCACAATGAAGGTAATTTACCTGTCTGTGCGCATTACAAAAATCCTCTCGACAATCCTCTTCCACCCAGTTCAGCTGGTCTGGTCACAGGTCTGGGTGCAAGAGCTAATGACTTCATTATTTTTGACATTTTTTGCATTATTCTGAATGAGAATTTAGTTTAATTCAGTTTATTGTCATATGTTTTGTTCTTTCTTGACATTAGATATTGATAAAGTTTGGACTTTTCACAGGAACATGAAAATCAAACGTTGTTTTATTCATACAGCTACTTTTTCAGACAGATTCAGTTTGTGTTTGAGTAAGCAACAAAGAGCACTTACAAGTCACTGCCTGTGGTATTTCTAAAGTGGGAGAGCATTTACCAGGTTCCCAGCTGTGCTCAAATACCACTCCCGTCCCTGCACAGGCATTACATCTCTCATGTTTGTATTCTGTCACTACCGTAACATAGATCATCATGGAAAATATTCAATTAAAAAGAACTCCAGAGTCATCCACAGAGAACTTCACGAATAGTCTTTCTTGTAATCATTCATTCCTCTTTCAGGATAACTCCGTCATGAGCTATCCCTTTGGCTAATTCCTTCTGCATTTTGTGTGTACCTTATATACCATCCTCTCCAACTTGGCTCATAAATATCACATTTTTCAATACTGAATGCCTCAGTGAAATTTGCACCTTTCATTTATGTTAAATTTGCACCTTTCATTTATGAAAAATAATAATGTCTTATCAGAAAACCAAAATGGTTCAGTGATGTGGCTACAGAGAATTGATGCAGCATTTTAATTTATACATTTACATCTACTTACTTTTTCCCTCTTTCAAAATTTATACCTGGGCCAAAATCTTAGCTGTTACACTCAATATAAATATGCAATACAATTTCTTAGGAGTGATTGTTAATGACCAGGTAAAGAAATAGATGATATTTTCCTTGCAATGTCCTGAGTTGCCCATTACTGAATTCCAGATTGGACCATCTTTCCTTTGATTTTCCCTAACCTGCCACACTGCCAAATAACCACTAAGACTGTGTATATCATTTACAGAAACTGCAGCTTTATAATCCCTGGAATACATAACCCTTAACACAAGCTACTTCATCTGGGTATGTGCTGACTTAGAGCAGCTGAGAACCTCTCCCTTGCGTCCAGATTTACTGCCCATCTGGAAGACACTGAAGCTAAAGTTTATATAGAACTGGTCATAACTTAAGCCACATTAAAGAAGAGATCAGAACAGGCATATATAGAATTCCTTTCAAGCTGTATTTGCTATTAAACTGAAAATAGCTCCAATTTCCAAAACGAAGGTAAACCTCAAACGGAGCCAACTCAGAGAAGGCTGGCGAGCAGGCTGCGAGTTACATCAGTGCTTAGTCACCGGCAGCATGTCCTCGCTGCGGGCAGAAAGTGTGAGTGGGGATATGCATGACTGGCATACCTATGCTGGCTGAATCTCAGCCATCTGGACGAAAGCCACATCCTGAGAGCCCGAGCTGAGCACGATTTCCGCGGGAGCGCTGCAGTCTCCGCGCTGCGGCGCGCACACGGCCAGCGCCCCCCGAGCCCCCGGGGCTCCCCGCGGGTCCTTCCGCGGAGGGAGAAAGGGCTGCTGCAAGGCCGCCCACCTCGGCTTCCTTCGTGTTCATTCCCGTGGCGTAGCAGCAAACGCGCAGCTTGTCAAATTGCCAAACCTTTATCCAGGAGAAAAGGGCCACACGGATTTTGAAAGGAAACTTTACCAGAATGTAATAAGCGGAAAACAATTTTGTCTGAAATTTCCCAGAAACAGCCATTCTGAGGAGGAAGCCTAGCATGGAGCATTAAATAAAGGATTAGCTTAGAAATTATAGGAGACCTTATGTGAGAAATCATGTGATAATAGCTCCTTGTAGTTCAGAGTTTGACAATTGTAAAATGGGCAATGGCATCAGTTCTGCCTATAATCTACTATTATTAAAAAAAAAAAAACACCAAACAATAATTTGATTAGCTGCATATTGTATATTAAAAAAATTCCATAATTATAATTTCTGTGGCTTATAAGATTTTACATATTACTGTCAAAATCTGCCTTTCATCACTGCTGCCTCTATAGTCAAGCTAGTGACATCTGAGTGTAGAATATGGACAATATTTGCTTGAACACTGTGATTTTGATAGTCCATGAAAAACTGCTAATCCGCCAGTCTGGAAACCTTTGTCCTGAAAGTCACTGGTCCTTCTCTGTATCATTCAGATTACTAAAATTCTCTGATCAAGAAATCCCTAGATTATTTCTACTTTTATCCCCTGTCCCTTCCATTTTCCTGCAAATTAAGCATTCCAAAGGATGTTTATGCATTAGCTTCTTATTTACTCTGTTAAATGGAATTCACCGCATTAAAGAGAATCAATTTCTCTTGGTCCGGGAGTACAGGATTCCGATAAAGCTTCCCACCACTCTGGTCATCTACTTGAAGCAGAAAGCTGCTGCAGCAAGCTGTCATTTCCTACATGTTTTCTTCAAGGAGAACCATGACTGATTTCCTGAGGAAAAAATGTTTTGTTTAGCTAATGAATAAAGCTTGCTCTAGATCTATTGTAATTGTAGTATCTGCTTCTCTGTATTTTGTACAAGAGGATAATTGGCCATTTATTCACTGAATCAAGAGAAAATGCTTGACCATACTAATAATTGGAGGGAACACAAAAGAATTTTAAATATTACAGTCTAACGGGTACCTTACTTCATTAGAAGGGTAATTTTTCATCTCAGCTTATACATGTCAGGCAATCTGACTCCTTTCTTAGCATTAGACTGGCAGTGTTTCATATTTAAAAATGCTATGCAGATATTAACTAATCAATCAGTTTTCTTATTATAATATTTTATCTTGTTCTATGGTGTCAAGTTTGCCATATTTTAAACTACTACAAATGCCAATCAGAAGATGTGAAGTGTCTCTTTTGATGCTTAATACCCTTCGTTTTGCTAAAATTATGGCTGAACGGAATGTTCTTGCAGCCATGGTTACATGCCTGTCATCATGTTTTCAGAAACACTGGATTTTTATCTCAAATACAGTGTTGTAAGAGCATTCTGTGGCACTGCAAAGAATAAAACACATAAACCCTGATGCATTTGTATAGTAAGCCATAAGAAAATTGTCATTTACAACACATAGAAGAGAACAGAATTGTCTATTTCTGTTGGAAGGAACCTGTAGTGAACATCCAGTCCAAGAGCATCATCAATTTTGGGCTGACCAAATGTTAAAGCACTTTTTTAAGGGTATTGTCCAAATGTTGTTTAAATGTTTTTTCATCCCTGGGGCATTAACCACCTCTCTAGGAAGACTGTTCCAATGTTTGACCATCTTCTCAGTAAAGAAATGCTTCCTAATGTCCAGTGTAAACCTCCCCTGGTACAGCACTGAACCTTTCCCATGTGTTCTTCCACTGGATCCCAGGAAGACAGCAGTACCTCCCTCTCCATTTCCTCTGCTCAGGAAGCTTCAGAAGCAATGGGATCCTCCCTCAGCCTCCTTTTGTCCAGACTAGACAAACCCAGAGCCCTCAGCTTCTCCTCACAGGACATTCCTTCCAATCCTTCCACCAGAAACTTGCCTTGTGTGATTTTTCTTGGTGCTTTGGAAAAAAAAAACATTTTAAACTTGTATATGGCTTATCTCTTTAGATAGTATATATGAGTATAATGCTTCTAGTTTCCATGAAATTATCATATACCTCCACTTGAAATATTTTCTTAGGATTCCTGTAAAATCAGAGGGAACTCCTGTGCTGGGGACAGATTTTAATGACTTTCTCATAAGTGCTGACAGACTAATGAACATCTTTTGTTCATCTAAGGAATGAGCAAAAGAAAATAGTTTCTTTCTAGTTCAGTTTAGGAAGTGAAATGAGAGCATTATCCAGCTTGGCAGTTAAAAGCAGTGAGAGTGGTGGTCAGTGGCTTTGACTCCAGCATTCCTTCTAAACCTACCAAACTGCACCTATGGGCTGTGTGCCAGCAGTAGCACATTACGGTGCTGCTTTGGATCATGCAGGAGGTGCAAATTTGCATGAGAATTCTCTCTTAATTGCTGTTAATCACTTTTACAATTTTTACTCTTAGCACTGATAAAAAGTGGAAGAAAGCATGTTGAAGAATGAAAGCAAACAAAACAAGCAATATTTGGCTTTCATTTTGGTAGCCTTGCCCCAATGGCTGTTAAAGTCATAACTTTAAACTATTTGAGCTTGCAAATAAATCAGCTTGGCTACACACCATGCCACATTCTTGAGATTATTTAATCTTGCTTTGGAAACACGTTACAATTGTTAAAATCTTCCTGTATTCTGATACTCATTTACTTAGTTGTTAATAATACATTATACTTCACATATTAGGAATGTGTCTAGCTTACAGAAGTTTCTAATAAGCATTGTTTGCTCTGCTGCTCCTTTCAGTGATTATGAGGATGGTATAAAGAACTGTACACAGCTTTGTAGTTATGACACACCTTACGTGGGCAGCAAATTAGATAAGTACATCTGAGGTTTAGCTGGGGTCCAGGCCCCTAGATGGTTTGAATGGAGATAGTGCTGGAACAATTCCATTTCAAATCCATGAAAGAATCTGTCTCCAGTCATGTGGATTGCTGCCAAGACACAATTTCTGTCAATAAAGTCAACATTTATTGTCCAATGATCTCAAAAAGAGTGGATATTTAAAATATTTTTCACAAGTTTTCTCAAAATTGCCTCAACAAAGGAATGTTTGATGGCCACTCCAAGGGCTGTTATAAACGTGCATTTCAAGAATAATGAAAATAACAAAGGGTCTGTGTTCCACATTCTTGAGAAAGTGCATGCCTACATTTGAAATATTTCCTTATAGAATAATGGCATGATGGCATAGCATACTCCTGTGACAGTGTCTATAATATTGCTATAAAATCATCCGAAAACTTAAGAAAATGTAAATGTTGGGAATTTTGTTTTGTTTGTTCATTTGTTTCTCTTGTAGAAGAAGTGGTGTCAATACCTAAAGTGCTTGTGGTAGATTTTATTGGAGATGCTCCCTGACAGTGTTGCGCTTAGGAAGTCTGGCCGGATTTGGGCTGTCAGAGCTGCTTGTTAATTCTCCACCTCTCTGTTCCACGTATGCATGCAATTCAATGAAGCTATGCTCAAAAACTACCCAGACCGTCAACGCCTTCTACTGACAACATACTTCAAGAACAAAATCTTACAGGTGCTTTCATCTTCATGTGCTGAAAGAGGAGTTGATGAGGGAGAAAACTGTCTGAACAATTTTGTCCAGTCAAAGATGAACAGAGAGTTTTGCCTGGAACTTGGGGGAAAAGGGCTGGAAGGAGAATCCCAGGATTCATCCTTCAATGCTGGGAAAGCTCATGGAGTAGATCATCTTGAGTACCATCATGTGGCATGTACAGGACAACCAGGGAACCAGGCTCAGCCAGCATGGGTATAGGAAAGGCAGGTCCTGCATGACAAACTTGATCCCCCTTTATGACAGGGTGACCTCATGAGTGGATGAGGGAAAAGCTGGGAATGTTGTTTGTCTGGGCTTTGGTAGAGCCTTTGACCCGACTTCCCACAGCATTACCCTGGAGAAACTGCCTTCCCTTGGTGTGGACAGGTGCATTTTTTGCTGAGTGAAAGTCTCAGGTTGGAAAGACTGGATGGCAAGTCTCAGAGAGGGGTGGTGAATGGAATTACATTTTCTTCGCGTCTGGTCACTATTGTGGCTCTCCAGGGCTCATTATTGGGGCCAGTCCTGTTTAATATCTTTACTGATGATCTGCATGAGGGAGGAATGGATGAGGATCCCTGGATGAGGGATAAGGAAACCCTCATTGAGTTCACAGATGACATCAATTGACTGGGAGTGCTGACCTGCTGGAGGGCAGGAAGGCTCTGCAGAGAGATCTGGACAGGCTGGACTGATGCTGAGGCCAACTGTATGAGGGTCAACAAAGCCAAGTGCTGGGTTCTGCCCTTGGGTCACAACATCCCCTGCAGTGCTACAGGCTGAGGAAGAGTGGCTGGAAAGTGGCCAAGAGGAAAAGGAGCTGAGGGTGCTGGTCAACTGCAGCTGAACATGAGCCAGAGGGTGCCCAGGTGGCCAAGAAGGCCAATGGCACCTGGCCTGTATCAGAAATAATGGTCCCAGCAGGACCAGGGCAGTGATCATCCCCCTGTACTTGGTGCTGGTGGGTGCTCGAGTGGGTACCTCGAGTGCTGTGACCAGTTCTGGGCCCCTCACTACAAGGGCACTGAGATGCTGAAGTGTGTCTGGAGAAGGGCCATGAGCTGGTCCACACAATGAGTCATATGAGGAGCTTCTGAGGGAGCTGGGGGTGTTTATCCTGGAGTAAAGGAGGCTTAGGGATGATCTTCACACTCTCTACAACCACCTGAAAGTAGGTTGTAGCCAGGTGAGGATCAGGCTCTTCTTCAGGCAACCAGCAACAGAGCAAGAAGAAGAGACCAGAGGAGGTTCAGGTTGGGTATCAGGAAATATTGCTTGATCAAAATGACTGCCAGGCATTGGAACAGGCTGCCCAGGGAAGTAGTGGAGTTGCATTCATGCAGGTATTTAAGGTATGTGTAGATGTGGCACTTGTAGACATGAGGCATATGGTACAGTGGTGGACTTGGCAGTGCTCGGTTGACAGCTGGATTTAATGATCTTGAAACTCTTTTCCAACCTAAATGATTCTGTGATTCTATGAGAAGTCAAGCCCAAGGACACACTTTACTTGGCAGAAAGGCAGTATTGATCTTAGAAGAAAAAGCAATTATTGGGCACCAGTACATGAACCTCTATCACTCATGAAGTTGGTAAAACAAGAAATAAATGCAATTAAAGTCAATGGATTTATACTTGTAGGCAATACATTTCGTAATACGATCAAGTCTTGACTGCAGGTGTACCTTGAGAGACAGGTATGTGTTTTATATGATTTTACCAGCATAATTCTCTTGTTTTCTTTCTTGCTTTTCTTTCAAGTATATCCTTGGCATCTGGCTCCAGTTTTACAATAGGTAATCCACTGTTTTTTTGTCTATGTAACCCCATTTCACTGCACTGAAAGAAATGTAGATCAGTTCATAGGCTATACTAGAACTGGTACTTCTCATCCATAGTTCTCCTGCAATTTAACATATAAATAACCGCTCAAGACTGTTTCTCAGGTGGGGGGGTGAGAGGGTGAAGCCATGTGAAGTGCTTACTGCATCTCAGAGAAATACATCTGGTGAGGCTGTAGAGCGCGTTAGCTCACCAAGGTGATGAAGTGAAGTTTGAAATGACATTTAAGTGCCATGAGGGACAGCTGCAAATGAGAGCTACTGACTGTGTAAGGCTTTTTCTTTCAACATACTGAAAAGCTTCAGTTATTCTTGCTAACCTGCTGCTAGCCCAATGGGACAAGGTTCATAAATATTGAAGGAAAAAGAAAAAAGGTG
Organism: Tichodroma muraria; assembly: GCA_013390105.1. Lineage (NCBI taxonomy): Eukaryota > Metazoa > Chordata > Aves > Passeriformes > Sittidae > Tichodroma > Tichodroma muraria. The sequence goes on along the minus strand of WAAG01027439.1, from coordinate 5,983 downwards.
TGTGTCCTCTACTTTAACATTTTTCACAGTAGCAATCTGATAGAAATGTACTTATACCTTGAAGATGGTGCTGGGTTTGCTGATGGAAACAAGTCACATCTCAATGCCAGTGACTTGACAGACACAAGTCACACCCTGGATTCTGCCCAGCTTAGAGAATCACTGAACTGTAATAATATGAATAGTCCCATCATCAAAAGCAGCACTCTGACACCTTTCCCCTCTGGCTTGATTTATTTTCCTTTAATAAAGAATTTTTTTAATATTTTTACAATATAAGGTAAAAGAAATAAGAATGTTAAGATATGAAACAAAAAAAAAACCAACACACATTTTCTTTATGTAAAACCAATAAAGAGACTTGTCCCATTTGCAAGGTGTTTTGAGATAGAGCAAAAAGAATAAAAGCTACACAGTATTCATATATAGTATTTTAAGGACAAATAATAATGACATCAAACAATTCTGTAGATATAGCAGAATCAAGGACTGAGTGTCTTCACCTGACTCATGGTCCCCTAGTGTCCACTGTTAGAGAAAAATTGGGTTAAATTTTTCAATCCTTTCTTCATTAGTCTATGGCTCCACGACATCCTAGATTAGCCTAATAAATGTTCTCATTGGATATCACACAGGTTGCTACATTTTTTAATTTAGTGAAGACACGTTTTGCATATATCTCACAGAAATAGCTTCAGAACTATTTTTAACAAATATTTCAGGGATACATCCACTGTGTTTTGTGTTTTCCAGTAAAAATCACCATCAACTCTTCAGCATTACTCGTTATATTTTTAGTTTGCCTAAGTGGAATAAACATAAACTTTTAGCATACACCAAAGATACAAACAGTGCACTCACTGACTTCTCCTGGAGGTTTATACTAACATGAATTTTCAAATAAATTCTGAGAAGTGATATTGAAATAAACAGCAGAAACTGATTAAATGCATATCCTCTCAGTACTGGGTATTTATATTTCTCTCTAGAACAGAAAACATAGAAAATTGTCTGAAAATTTCAGAGTGAGAATTTTCTTTAGAATAGTGTTTCCATGTATAAAACTGAACTTAAAGACAGAGGTGGAATTCCTACAAATCCTCCTTTTTTTGACATCTTTGTACATTATGCTATTAATTTCTGACACTTTGGTGCAATCAAATCTTTAGCAAGGGTACTTGGCATTCTATAATTTATTTAATATCCTTGCTCTTAATAGGGCTGTAAAAGTAATTGCTTTGGAGCATCTCAAGTAGAAAACAAATCTTTTTGTTTCCCAGAAAAATATTAACTTCTGGCACATATCAAGGAAAATATTCCTGCAGAGTTGGTAAATGTGGTCATTCTTGTAGACACCTGTATAAGCTTGGCTACTTTATGTTTCTGAGGTGAGAATCAATTGCCACAAGAAAATTTGACACTCATTTTGAAGATATAAAATCTAGAGAAACATATTTGATTAGACTCTCCCTGATAGTGTCAGAAAGTATTAGATTCAAAGGTAAGAGTGTATGTGTGAAACTAGAGGCAGGTTTTCATTATGGGAAAACACAGCTTCAGTTCAACAGCAATTTATATCATAGTGCTATGTTCTACTGCTGTTTGTCAGTAGAACCATGTAGGTAAAAATGCAAGGTGAGTGGAGAAACAGAAGACTGAATTGATATAGAGCTACTAAGAGAAGTAGTATGTTTATGACAACAGTGTCCAGATAGCTCTGATAATTAACCTAATCTTACACAAAAAAATAATCTCAAAGTGTAATTTGATGATGCAGTTATCTATGTTTACATAGTTGTGTATTTTGGAAGTCATATGGACAAAAGACTTTTAACTGTAAATTCTATAACATTGTATTAAAATAATAAAAAAAACCCAACCAAACAAAAATAATTGCTGAACAGACACCCAGAAAAGGATTGTGGTATCATGCACACTGGGATGGACCTCCAGAGGGGTCCAAGCACCTGCTCACAGCAGAGGCAGTTGTGGGGTCAGACCATGCTGTGCAGGGTTTGGAGCCCTCAAAGGATGGATGGACCCTGCCCGGCCTCTCTGGGCAGCCTGCTCCACTGCTAGACCATCCTCTAGGGAATTGTATGAGAAACTGAGAAAGGTGGTTTCTTGAACTGACACTGTGTTACTGAGGTAGCAATCATCTGTTTCATGGGTGAATACCAGCCCTAGGAGCATAGAAACAGCCAGAGAAGTTCTGGGTTATTTTCAGAACAGAAGCAATGCAATAGAGCACAATCATAAACCCATTATTTGGATGGGGGAAGGAAGAGCATTACAAATCCATGGATGAAATCAGCTGATAAATTTAAACTGAAAAGGAATGGTAGTAACCCTTTAAAATTTTTAATTCTTTTGAGGAAAATACTTTGCCTAATGTCAGACAGAGAAATCCATTAGAAATCCTCAGAGAAAGCGTGAGCCAAAACAACCACTTCAGGAAGATATTTAAACAAGGCCCTGTGCCAGTAAGTGACTCAGTAAGCCACAGGTCTTGTGTGTGGTTTTTTTCCTCTTAAAATGTTAAGTCACGGACAAAGTGCAGAAAGCTGTAGCAGAGATGGAAGGAACTGGGAAATCTCTTCATTACAGTTGAGTGAGGATTTTTCTGCAGGGAGATCTTACAGTTTTCTGCAAAATATAGTACTTTAATTTCATCTCAAGAACGTTGAAGAAAAACCTTTTATTTTAAAATACATCTTAATGTGCTCTTTTGATATCACAATATATCTTTTTTTTTTTTTTTTTTCATGTGACAGAGATCAAGATTTTAATTTCCAAGTTCACCTTTGCTCCCTGCACCTCTAGTGGTGCTCTGTGAAAGCTGTGATGCCTGGCAGAGCCAGACTCTACACCTCTCCTCCTCTGTTTCTCACCCTGGTCATCTGGGTCAATGATTTGTGGCCACACAAGTCAGGTAGGCAAATGCACAAAAGATGAAGATAGAGGTTTAAACATCTATTTTATTTAACCACTTTTTGCTGGGTGCAGTAGACCCACTTTAGGCACCCACTGTGTGACAGATGGAGGTTTGTGATGCTCTAAGTCACTGTTCCTCTTCTGCATTGCACCTGAACAAAACCCACCCATGTCTGTTCAACCAGCCTGTTTCTTCCACTGTAGCTTTCTTTACGACTGTGGGCTTTGGTTTGTCATGTTTGTCCTGTGAAGGAGAGATTTTGTTGGAAGATGTTCAGAGTCTGGGAGTAGCAAGCAATTGTGAACTCCAGCCAGGTGGATCAAAAGGTGAACTGATGACACATTTAACAACAGATGCCACGGACTTCATGACTGTGAAGCCCAGGGACCTTTGGGTGAAGAGTAGAAAACATCAGATTGCACTCTCAGCATGACCTGGAGGTCTGCCTGTCTGACCTGCTGAGGGCACCGCTGGAAATTAGTGCACCTGCAGACAGGTGTAAGAGGGAAGAGAAGATTTTCTTTGAAAGCTTTTACCACGTGTTGATGTCTCTGGGCTTATTTATGTGCTACTAGTTTCTGTCTTTCAGAGTTCAGTGAATGATCAGAAGCTCTACCCAAAATGCAGATATTTCAGAGGGAAAAATAAGCCTACATTTTCTGTTTCATTTCTCTCCACATATGTCAGATTCCTGCAGAATGGCTCTAACACACCAAAGTTGACAGTTATCACTGTAAGGTAAAATTCTGAGAGCTCTGTTTAATTTGGCCTTGTGAAAAGAAACCAAAATAATTGTACAATTATGTCATCACAGGAAAGCACCTTCCTCATCCAAATTTTTAGCTTTCATGAATTTGGTTAAAAAAACCAAATCAAACCAAACCACTTTAGCATCTGACTTGTATATTTTTAAAAGCATAACATATTTTCTTCATTTGATGCTGAAGATTATATTTGTATTACAGTGTTTAAGGAAAAATGATGGACTCAATACTTTTAAAACATGTGGGTAAGAGAATTGCATGCTGGTAACAGATGATGGTGGAGATCAGGTAGTCATTGCAGAACTAACCCTAACAGAATAATGGTCAGGTCTCCTAGGAAAAAGGTTAGTCTTGAGCTTTCACCTCAGAAATAACTTGGCTTCTGCTGCTCCTTAAATGTTTTACTTTGCACTGACTTTTACCCAAGCTGCATTACAACATTCTAATTATTCCCAAATTCATCTACATAAATCAATCAGGGATAAGAATGCAAATGCAAAAATCTCAAGAATATGAAACAATTTACTTGATATTAATTATTCTTCATTGAGAATATCATTAGCCTGGGAGAGAGGTGATTTTGTTTATTATTTGCAATGATTAAAATGAAGGAAGTCCAAAACAGCAATATCTACACTTGATACTTTCAAAGGGCCGAAAAGGCTGAAAATAATTATGAACCAGATCAAGTAGGAGGCAGAATTTAATTAAAAACACACAAATAATAATCAGAAATTGTTTAAAAACACTTCAATAGGTATTCAGAAATACACACTTTCACATCTGTGAAAGGCCACAGCGGTTAAAAATACAAACTGATTTTGGAAATGAAAGCAACTACGCATACATATATGCAAAAGTTCTCTCACACATATGTATGCACATATGAGCAAACTGAATGTGTACTGATCATAAAAAAGAAGATATCATTAATAACAATAATAAATTTTATATTAATGTCATAGAATTTTAGAACTGATAAGAGAGTCAGAGGTAGAAAGAATGTTTTACCATCAAGCATGCAAATTAGGGCCTTTTGAAAGTTTGTATATTTGTTTTATTTTATATGCAATTTCTTTATTGTGTTGCTGGGCAAAAAATTTAAAAAGACAAGGAAGTGGAAAAGGCAATTATATTTTACTTTTTACACATTTTCCAGTTGGAATCTTCAGAAGATAGCAAACAGCAACAATTTGTGTTAGAATTTTTGATGTTGGCAAGTACTGATAATTGACCTACAGCAAGATGATGCACTGGAGAAGGAACCCTTATGTTCCTTGGTGGTGGTTTNTGTTCCTTGGTGGTGGTTTTCATCGACTCTAAGACAACCTGAAGAAGTTGCAGAGGAAAAAACCCAAACAGCATCACCCCTTACCCCAACATTTTGTTACCATTTCAGTTACCTTGCACTAGTAATAAGAAGTCTGTTAGGTTGACATCAACCCTGGGTCAAAATAGAGTGGCTGATGATTGTTTAATACAGAATTAGGAGAAAATGAGCAGAGATAGATTTTTTTTAAAAGCATAAATACCATATGAGCAGCTAAAAATCAATGCCAAATTTGAATGTTTAATTTTTACAAGCAAGACTGCTGCTATAATGGATTCCAACAAAGTATTAAATTCGTAACTAGTCAACATTTCAATTAAGAAATTACAATGATTAATAAAATCAGCAGCTTGACATAAAATGAGTGCATTAAAACCTGGTTAGTTTAGACAAAGGGATATATAACAGTAAATATCTTTTAATGTGTCAATTTGTTCTTATGCCATACGACACTTTTGTCAATGGTCTGAAAAATACACAAAAAGTTTTGCTAGAAAAGACAGAAGATTATTTTCACTAAACATTCATGGATTCACAGTTTATATGGAAGATATATAACAGCATTGCAATTCTTCACATAAAGGGGTGAAAACAGAAAAAATATGTGTCCATTTGCCTTGTTTATTAATTTTTTAAACTTAAGATCTTGTCCCAGTTAAAAGTTCTCAGATGATTTTTGCTTGGGGTTGAAATACCGTTCAGGAGAAACAAGTATAAAAGTGGACAACTTAAAATCTTTGACAGAGAAGCAATACAAAGCATCTACAAATGTGCCTCTCTCTCCTTATCAGGCTCGTCATCATCCCCAAACTGGAACAGCTCCAGTGATCTCATATTTACTGTATGAACCACTTTAGATCAGCCACTGAGAAACTCTCTATTGCAGCTGAAAGGGCCTGCTCTTAAAAATAGGACATGCTTTAATAATTTTACTTGCAACTGAAATCAAAGCAG
>WAAG01027435.1:54609-66310 GCA_013390105.1 Tichodroma muraria | reverse complement strand
CCCCGCCGCCCCCCCCTCCCCCCGGCGGAGCGGTTGGTACGTTCCGTTTTGCTGCAGTCGAGCCCGTTGGTCAGCGGCGGGAGGGGGAGGGAGCTACCACTTCCGCGCGGAAAAGGGATGATGAGGAGGGAGAGGTTTAGTGCCCTGCGAGCTGTGCTGGAGCAGCCGCGTCTCGCAGCCCGTTCCGCAGCCTCGGTTGTTCTCCGGGCTGCCCTGGACTAGAGCGGTGCGACCGAAGGTTGTCCGGGGGAAACCCTTCGCTCCCCCCGCCAGCGGGGATTGGTACGCTCCCGCGCATTCACCTGCGAGGCAGCGGCGGGGAAGCGGACGGTTCCATTGCCCCCCGGGGGGTGTAGGGATGTTGAGGGGGTTTCCCCTGTGTGTGACGGGAGCTCCCGCAGTGCGCCGAGCCGCTATCCCGGCACGGGGTGCCCTTTATCCCGGGATACCCGCTCTGTCCTGGGTACCGCCATCCCGCGGTGCCCTCTATCCCGGGATACCCCCTCTATCCCGGGGTGTCCTCCCGAGGGGTACCCGCTCTGTCTCGGGATGTCTTCTGTGTCGGGATACCCCTTCTATCCTGGGTTACCTTCTATCCCGGGGTAGCCTCTATCCCGGAGTATTCCCTATTTCGGGATACTCGCTCTGTCCCGAGGTGCCCTCCATCCCCGGGTACCCGCTCCATCCCCGGGTACCCGCTCTGGGCACGGGCGCGCTCGTTTCCATGTAAAACAATTCCAGATTAAGTTACAATTCAAGATTAGCCCGAATGTCGGCGTCTCCCGGGCAAGCGGCGCGGCTCTGCCCTCCCAAAGCCGCCCCGGCAGCCGTGACTGAAGCACGGGGCTCGCACCACGGGAGGCTTCGGTGTCGGTTTACGAGGGATGGGATTTACCGCGCCCAAATCTGCATCAGAGGCCCTAAGCCAGGCTACCGCAGAAGCGAGGGAAATAAGGAAATATCCGAAATAGATTCGACATTTACATTTATTTTGACAGTGAGGTGTGGTAAGCTTTAGCTGGGCTTCCCTAACTGAAATAAGCAGGTCCCCAGTGGCTGCTTAGGAAGCTCAGCAGGACCAGTTCCGACACAGATGCTGTAGAAGGGGATAAACAGATTATTTCTTTGGCAATAGCAGCACATCTTGTGGGCAGACGCACATGGTTGGTGCTCCAAAGGGTCACAGGAGTCATCAAGGAACATTTTAAACCTACTGGTCCCAAGGGGAAGCTCAGGCTTCAAAAGTTCAGCTGAGCCCTTCAAGGAGGGAAGGTTGATTAGACCTAGCATAGCAAAATAATGTGCATAAAACGTAGGGAAATATATAAGATAATGAGAATAAAACTATGATGGGGGAGAGAGCCAAAATTTATGGGAAAACAGAAAGCCGTCTTGTAATTTTTCAAGGCCAGTGAAGCTTCAAGCAAGGAAACAAACTGCTAGTGACAGCTTTTTTCTTTTCCCAAGCTACCTCTTTCTAAGAACACTTTTAAGGATATATGAGGAAGTTAACAATATCCAGTTCTTCTTTACTGTAAAGATCCTTTGAAAAGAAAACTCTAAAATATTTCATTCATATTTTTGCATTTTTACAAAATATTGGTGTATTTTTAAGATTCTTCTAGGATTTCAGTAAATATTCTAACTGACCAGTCACACAAAATACCAAAGCAGTTCATATTAATTTAGAATATTTTCAGCCTACTAATCAAACCACTTTGGAAGCTTTTAATTACTTCTGGGAGCTAGCTTTAAAAGCTCTAAATTATCTCTTCCTTATTGTGTACCTTGATACTGATAGGAGTTTTTAACCTCTTTTCTTAATCGAAGGAAGAGAAGATGACATATCTGATTGGAAATAACTGCCATGATTTTATTTCTTTTTATTTTAATTTGTTCCCCATAATTATCTAGTAGGCACCAGCCACGAGGAAATACAACTCTGAGGTTGTAGCTGGAAGTGATACTGAGACTTGAAAGGTGTGCATTGAATTTCACTGCTACAGAACACGATATGCTTGCAAGTCAGTTAAACCTATTTCGTGCTACGCTGTGCTGTGAACCTCAGAGCTCACTGCAAGATCAGGGTTTTACAGTGGCAGAACCTGCATCCAGACCAAGAGTACTATGAGAAACTCAGGATAATAAAAAGACAGTAATTTAATACACAACAGAGATTTGTAATGGAAACATGTACCATCCACACTGCTCAAAAAAGGAAACCCAAAGGAAATGGAGAACTAAAGGCTGAAACCCCATCCTTCAATGTGCCTGCAGTCTCACGATTTGTTTAAAACAATTTTGGAACAAGCTGTTGATCATGGCGTTCCTTTTGCTCCTCGCTTTGCATTCTGGCTCCTTTTGGCTTGTAGGCAACACAGTGAGTCAGAACAGGAAACTGATGCAGCTGAAAACCAAAGGGACTAGAAGAAAAGATTGGGTTTTATCCAGATCAGCTCCTGATCCAACTCACTGTTTAGTTGTATCAGCACTGGCACACGAACTGTTCAGGGCAAGAGTGACAGTGGGACCACACCTTCTGGGAACAACCCACTCTTAAGTCAGCCTAAATCATGGTCTTAACACCGTCCAGTTCATTGTGGACAGGATTAGACAAATTAAAAGACATTTTTAACAGTGTTGTCTCTCTACAAACTCTTATCATTTTACAGGATTACTGGCTAAAGATAAAGTATTTCTTGAAAAGGAGCTGTAATTTCCAATAGGGTGATATTAATTCTTGTAACATTTCCTGTCTTTTTTTTGTGACTCTTTGTTCTACTGCCACAGAAGGTTTCCCTTAACTATAATCAAGAGATTTATCCAAATTATGCTTCAAAACTTTGCCATCAGAGTGTATCAGGTAACCCAATTTAACTGTTTGAGACACCCACTGTGACAGGACAGTACACGCCTGTATCCTAAATATTGCCAGGTGACATAAATGCAAGAGAGAAAAGTTTAGAAGAAAAATATATGCAAACCCAAAACTGCCTGAATACATTTCTTCTTTGCCACATTTTTATAGGAACGTTATTTGTGCCAAAAAACATGGACCTACAACACAACCTTAATACAGCAGCAGCAGCAGTCTTTGAAGACACAAAGTAAAACAATTCATGGTTGATTCAACAGCAAAAGTCACAAAAGGTAGCTGTAAACAAAATAGATTTTAAGATTTCTGGGAAGGCTGGAGTGTAAATTTTAATAGGTAACTGCTTACTTTGTCTCCAGCTGTTTTCTTTAGCTTCCTAGGGTAAAGGGAGTGAGGAGTGACTGATACTCTCTGGAAGTAAAATCAGTCCTGTAAAATATAAATGCACTTACAACGAATACATTAAAGCTTATCTGACAATCTCTGTTTCTTCTTTCTGATAATCTAGGAGTCCTTTCAGTCCTGTGTCCTACTGAAGGAATCCCATCCTTTTCATAAGAACATGCTAAGGGATGGTCATAAGGATGTGAACAACGATTCATATTCAGGGATGTGAACAATTAACATCAGCAGCAGATCATTTTTTATATAGTTTCCTGCCATTTTGCCTTACACTCTTCGGTGTAAGTTTGGTTCCAAGATGTGTAAGAGAACAACTACCCCCCATCTGAAGCAGATACAGGAAAGAAGGATCATCAGCAACAGTCAAGGTGTGCAACCACAGCCAAAGCACTCTCAGCCTCTCTAACGAGAGGCTGCAAGTGCTGTGGGCAGCAGATGCAGTGTGAGCTCACTGAACTTCTGACACTCTCTTGCCTGACATGCATGCGAGCAAACCAGACTGTCTGGCTGAAACGACTGCTAGAGGTCACAACAAAATTCTCAAGAAGGTACTAAGATTTCTTTATCTAACTGGAAGGGTTTAAGAGAGGGTTCCACAGAGGTCTGTGTTCTGTCTAACATTATTCAGTGTTTCCACTGATGACTCAATGAAGAAATAATGAATAACCTGACCACATTTTCAAATGACTCAAAGTGACTCAATGGTAAAAGAAGCTGTTCTTTTAGGGACAGCCCTAGAACTTAAAATAATCTTGAGAATTGCTGCAGTGCTTTGAAAAACAAGATGCCCTTTGATATGGGTAAGTAGAGTGTGTTGTACAATAATCAAATGCAAAAATAAAATGGGATAGGATTGACTTCCACCAGTCATGCAAGGAAAAGACCTGGGAGTGAAACTAAATGTGAAACTACAATGTCAGTTTCTTGGAAATAAAAAAAAAAAAAAAGTCACACTATTTACAAATGTGTTATAGGTAAGACATGGAGCATCTGTGCTACACATTCCCTGGTTAGATGCCAGCTGGGATACTGCATTCAGTTTTAGGGATTAAACTCAAGAATGAACTAAAAGAGTCTGAAAAAAAGGAACAGCAATGATCTACGTGTTCAGAAAACATGACCTGTAAAGAAGAAAACTTCCCAGTTTCTTCATCTACAAGGGGAAAAAAAACCAACAAAAAACCACACAAAAACAACACCCCTCCAAAAAAACCCCCCAAAACCCCCAAACAAACAAACAAACAGACACCCCCACAAAAAAAAAAAAAAAAAAAAACAACCCAAAAAATACAAAACAACCNTTTCCCCCCCAAAAAAAAAAAAAAAAGAAAAAAGCCCCAAAAATGCAACACCTGAAAAAGAAGGCTGAAGGAAAATACCTCAACAGTCTCCAAACATAATGTATTTTTGCGAGAAGAAAAGTGATTAGCTATCTTCTGGGTCCACTGGTTGTGGGATGAGAAGTTATCTACTTAGCCTTTAGTAAAGAATTCTTAGGTTGGACTTCGGGAGAAAAATCTCCATCACAGGAGGTTTTTAGCAATGGATTAAAAAAAGAATGATTTATTCATTATTATTTCCATATAGTTGATTGTGTTGATGGGGGGGAAATGAATTTTTAATGTCCCTTCCAGACTTGTTTTTTAGTTTCTATTTTTGCCCAATCTTTAGAAAAAAACATGTAGTTTTAGTATGGTAACTCAATGGTAATTCTTTATATGTATGTTATATACAAAACCCAGTTTACTAACCATCTATGCAAATGTAAATTCTCTTTCCCCCCTTCCTTCAAACAAGTAGCCTTAATTCTGGAATAGGAATATTCTAAACCAAGTATTGTCTGAGTAATAATAAGGATTACATATTAGTCTTTGGTGACTGGATAGGAATAGAAAGAACAACATAAAAAAAGGAATCCTGCTGCAAATCACAAGTCTGTGTGGAGCAGACTTACTCAGGCATTGCAACAAAAATGTTACCTGTGCTTTATTTAGAAATAGGCATTTTCAGGTAAATTCAAGGCTGCCTTTCTCTTTCCTGATGACTTAATATGGTTATGGTGGGTACCACCTGCACAGCTCAGCAGTAAAACTGAATGCCCTTCCCAGCACTTCAAGAAAAAAAAAAAAAAAGCTACTTACCTTATAAAACCTAATGGATTGAAGAGCAGAAGAAGGAATTCCCATCTAAATGCAAATCAAGGCAAAGCCATTTTGAATGCAAGAGTAAACTAGGAATGGTAATTTTCCCACCATTTGCTACTGCTCCATACTACAATTACAGTTCTACACAACTAAAGTAGTTAACAACTCTTCTCCTGATGAGCTGTCGAAGAACAACTTACAATTTTCCCAAATGTATGTCATAAATATGTTTATTCTCTTGCAATCTGTGCAAAATTAATTTAGAGCACTTATTGCTTATTTTTGGTTTAATTTAGCCTCATTTGTGAAGTGGAAAAGGACAAGTTATCAGGAAAAAAAAAGGTTTCATCTGCTAGTTAAACTGTAAATTAAACTCCTACTTGCTTTTTGCTAGTGTGGTAACTGATAGCTAGGTGTTTATGACAGCTGAGAACACTTGAATCAGTGAGGCTGAGGTCAAGATCCCAGCTTGGATCCCTTCTTTGGTATTTGAAAATGCCATCTGTGCGGAGCAAAGGCTGACAGGGTGGCAGTCCCTGAGCCTGTCGGGTGTCTGGGGACACCCACGGTTCTGGTCTGACAGAGTCCTCACCTCAAAAACCTCGGGGTGACCAGAGCACCTGAGCAGGAACTGTAGTTTCTACCATTTATTCTAAGGAAACTCTGCTCCAAGCACCACACAAACCAGTAAGGAAGGGGATACCTCATACAAAATACTGGATTAGAGTTTTTATTTCCCATATCTGGAAGGAATTCAATAATAATTGCCTTAGTCTTAAAGGCTTTTGAAATATCAAATGCTACAATCACGTCAGCACGTAGCATGTGTAAATGAAGGTGGTGGCAGCTCAGGTTTTATAATTTGTTTAGAACAGAGTAACCAAGCCCCATAAACAGGCACTGTCATAAACAAGCCCCAGTCACTGGCACTGACAGTGTTCCCCGCTGGATCCTTACTGGATTCAGCTGGGTGCTCTGTCCCTAATCTGAGAGGCCCTCGATGGATTAGGGACAAAACTGTCCCACAGCAGGTATGAGAGAGTGTCTATTCTAAATGTATTTCTAGTATGTACAGTGAGGCTGAAGAAACTCTAAGGATTTAATTTCAAAACAGCTCAGACAGAGTTTGCAACTGGATAAGAACTCTACCCTGAAAGGATTTTTTTACTTCATTCCAATATCATCAGAATATGACTTACCAGTGATCCTAAGCAGGAGTCTTTTGGCATGAAATACAGAACAACTGTATATTGCTTTTACATTTTATAACTAGTAATCAGCCTCCTGCTACAGGTATCCTCCCACATAACAGCTATGTTATTAATTACTTTACATAGTTAATTACTAGTGATAAGCAGTCGGGGATCTTTAGTAGGTCAAACGGATATAATAAATGTAACAACAATAAATTTTAGCCAAATCCTAAATAAATAAATGTATTTAAAAAAAAAATTAAAATGGAGTGCATGCTGCACTAGGGAAGATGATGAAATGGACAATCTTCATTTCTACTGAATCCTCACTGCAATATTTAGTATTGGAATCTGCTTACCCTGGAGATACATGAAATGAACGTGCAGAGGGATTTCACATTTTTAGTGGTGAGCCCTTCCTAAATATTTCTGTATGGAAATGAACTCAAAGTTTAATCCCAGTGAGTTTTTTCCTGACTTAATTGAGAAACAGAATAGATTTACAGAACTTCCTTTGATCTAACATCAGAAACAAAGAACCTGTTTTACACACAGTGTCCTCCAGCACCTCCAGTTTAAGGCAAAGAAAAATTGTCCCAGTGAGAGAAGAGTTAAGCACTTATGAAAAATAAACTTCAAAGAAAGTAAAATATGAAGGAATAGAGTAGATCCCAAACTAAACTAGAGAGAAATCAAGGAGGCTCCTCTTGTCTCCTCCTGAAAAGAGGCAGGATTTGTTTACATAACCTGTAATCTGTAGCTGTGTCTGATCCTGTATCACTCTGCTACTCAGATAAGGTGGAGTTTAGAGTCAAGAATATCAGAGGCATTCTCTAGACAAGCCCTTGTGGCCAACATTCCTTCCTCAGATTACTCATGTTGAGTATAGGTGGAGCACAAATCAGAATTATCAGTGTGACACGTTATTAATCAAACAACCCAACAGTTTAAATTCTGTCCTTTTGAACACAACTTTCAAAGAAGTCAAATACTTGTGAGGAACTAACTTGAATTTGTTATGAATACTGATGTTGCAAGTGCTCTACCTGACTGCAAACACAGGGATGCCACTTAGTTTTAATCTCTTCCAGAGTTTTTAAGTGTTCTTGTCTTAAATATTTATTATTGTATATATATCAAAAAGACATACTTCAGCTGTTTTTACACATATGCTTGAGTGCTCCTTAGGTTCTTTGAAATAGGACCAACCTCATAGGATCACACTCAAGGGCTTAGTTAAGAGCAAGGGGGAATTATTGCTGGAGACAGCTGCAGCAATCAGGTACTAAGCAAGATTATAGCAGATATTTTCTTGTGAAAAATGTAAATTAAGAAAAAACCAAAGCAAACAGAACAGATTAAGATACTACTAATGATAAAACATAGGTAAGCATTCACTAATCTAAAGTGAATGGGAAAGAAGAAGTCTTCATTTGCTGGCATTAAACACAGGATTATTCGTGTTAGTTAAAGTTATGCACTTACTTAAGTACTTTAGCTGGATTGAGGCCAGAGTACTGACGAGTAATCTGCAGAACCGAGGCCACTGAGAATAATAAATGAAAAGAAAATACTCAGAGCCAAATCTGATTTAAATAAACACGTTTACTATCTACCATTTTGTTTTCTTCATCTTAGTGTTATATTTCAAAGCTCAGTCATAAATAGTGACTTCACTGTGTGAACACTTATTACACCAGCTTTCAGTGATATTTTTTAAAATTAAAATTAAACACATTCTCCCTAAAAAAATTAGTTTATACTACACTTGAGGCTCAAGTAAACATCACAAAATTCTAGTAACCTAACTGTAGTCTATCATCAAAATATAATTTTAGAATCACAGAATGGTTTGGATCAGAAAGGACCTTAAAGATCATTTTGTTCCAACCCTCTGCCCTGATCAGGGACACCTTCCACTAGACCAGGTTGGCTCAGAGCCCCATCCAACTTGGCCTTGAACACTTTCAGAGATGGGGAGTCCCCAGCTTCAAGCCCAGTGCCTCACCAACCTTACAATAAAAAATTTCTTCCTAAGATCTATTCTAAACCTTCCCTCCTTCAGCTCAAGACCATTTCCTCCTGTCCAATCACTATATGCCATTGTGAAGTGTCCCTCCAGCTTTCTTGTAGCCACTTAGGGCACTTGAAGGTGCTCTAAGGTCTCCCTGAAGCTCTCTGCTCTCCATCCTGAGCAGCCCCAGCTCTCCCAGCCTGTCCTTTTCATGATCATCAGCAGTTCTGAAAGGCTGAAATCAGATTTGTGGAACCCAGACACCAGATGTAGGGCAGAGTTACAAAGGTGATTTTCTGAGAAATACAGCCAACCTTCATCTCAGAGCTGAGTCACCCACAATCTCAATCAAACTACAAGAAATTTGCCTAGACCTGGACTGAACAAATAACTCCCTCTCTGGGACAAGCTGCTGTGCCACAAGGTGCAGGTAACTGAAGCTGAACAGAAAATGAGCAGCTGCTACAGGTGGCCACTTTCTGCACAGCTCATCACACTGAGGACCCCAGGAGGGCTCCGGAAGGAGCTTTTGGAAGCTCTCTCAAAGAGGCAGGCAAAGATAGCGATGTATTTTTTCAGTGCAGTTCTAGAAGGACTTTGAACACTGAGGAGCACTTCCTTGTAGCACTTGGGGCTTTTGTGTTTGCATTAGATTCCAAGCCCACCCCACAGCTGACAAACTCAAGGCATGAGTGCTATCAGGGGCCCCACTAAGGCTTGTGAGGCCTGTTATCTCACACTAGCTGCTATTATGCACAAACAAACCAATATATTAATAAACTTCCTTCAACACAGAGACTACAGTTGACCTGTAATCTCCATGTAAATTAATTTTTGACTAAAAGATGTTTTTCAGATGGCACTGAATGTGCATAGCTTGAGGAACCTAACTCTCTTCCTGTATTCATTCCAGATCTACTGCTGATCACTCCAGGCCTTGTTTTAGTGTGCTGCTTCTTTTTTCCATTGTTATGCACAAAAGAAATCTGCAGTGACAGCAACACGCAATGGATATCTTCTTCCTGCCATGCATGCTTTCCCTTCTCACAGCCTCTTAACTACATCCTTCCCTCATTCCAGGTACACTGCCAGTGAAACCAGACTGTGCTCAGCGCTGGTTCTGTGGTTTGACACCCTCTGGAAGGACTGAAACCAGGGCTGAGCAAGGAGCACATGAGCTCAATGTTTCATGGCTACAAACAAGATCATAAAGGGACATGCAAATAGTGGTAAGGCTTTTCCCTGTATTCCAGGAAGTAGAATTGAAAAAAATTGAAATTAGTTCCACATTAAGGACCAGGGATACACCTCCAGCCACCACGCTCATGCTCCTGCAGAGCTGGTAGAGGTGCAGATACAAAGGTTCATTCATGGGCAGTGGGTGCTTTCAGCGTGGATATGGCAAACGCTGGGTTCACAGCATGTAACCTTAGATGCAGATCGAGTCTGCAGTTAAATGTCTGCGAAGAGCTGAAATTATTTCTTGACATGCCTCCCTGGGGCTCAGAAGAGCAGCCAACTTCACAGTGATCTTTTGTGTAAATCTTGATGTGCTCTGAAAACATGAGGGCTTCCTGGCCACAGTTACAGCCTGCAGTATAAAAGCCTGTTGCTACAAACTTTAAACGCAACAGATTCTGCCTATGGTTAGCTTATCCTAAGCTACTTGCAGTTCCTGTTAAAAAAATATCTGAGTTATGCAGAATTTTTTTATGTATTTATCACTATAACATTTCTGACTTAGACCAGCTTAGCCCCATTTTTTTATAAATGGGAAACTGAGACACTGAGAAACCAAGTGACTTAGGGCTGCACAAGAGATCTCTGATGGGGCAGATGGTTGCAGCCAAGTCTCTCTGATCAGCTACTGCACTATTTTTCTCCTCTTCAAACTTTCGCTTTCCTTAATGGCTCTGCAACTGAAACATTCATTCAATTCCAAGATTTTTTTCCCCTGAAGTAGCAACAGCCAAATCCTCAAGGGCATGAGAAAAAGGAGGTTGAAGAATGCATCCATATCTTCATAGTGTAACCTCTGTACCCATAAAATCTTTGATGATGGAAGAAACTACTTAGTGACCAGTTTATATTGTACCAGTGCCATGCCCTCCTGGCATACTCCAGGAAAGAAAGTTGTGCACTTTCTGTGGCAACTATTTTGCATCAAGAATTGTGTGGAAATGATTGTCCCTTTGTAGTCAGCACAGGTGAGGGCACACCTCAAGCACTGCTGAGCCCCTCACAACTAGAAAGACATTGAGGGGCTGCAGCGTGTCCAGAGAAGGGCAACAGAGCTGGAGAAATTTCCAGAGAGTGGGTTCTATTAGCAGCAGCTGAGGGAGCTGGGGGTGTTTAGCCTGGAGACAAGGATGCTCCAGGGGAGACCTCATCACTCTCTCCAGCCCCCTGACAGGAGGGTGCAGCCAGGTGAGGGGCAGGCTCTGCTGCCAGGCAGCAGTGACAGGACTAGAGGCCATAGAGGGGAGGTCCAGTTTAGACATCAGGAAGAATTTCTTCATGGTAAGGGTTGTTAAATATTGGAATGGAGGCCCAAGGAGGTGGCAGTCACCGTCCCTGGGGGTGTTCAAGAAATGACTGGATGTGGCACTCAGTGATCAGTGAAAGTTTGGACTCAGTGATGTTAGAGGTCTTTTCCAGCCTGAATGATTCTGTGATTCTGTATTCCTCACAGTGCTTCCTAAGAGATCAGCTTTGGCAGTGTCCTGTTCCTGTGTGCAGGATGTCTGTTGGGATTTGCTTTTGTGCAGTTGTTTCTGGCAAGCTCAAGGAAAAGGGGTAGGAAAGGGGTCAGGTGTCTTTTCTCATAAGCCATGTCTCCATCAGTAGCTGTTCCCATTTACATAAGGAGCTCAATCCCGAGGTAGGATACACCATGAATGTTTCCAAATAAATACAATCCTGACACCCAGAGAAATGCCAGACACACAACAGCAGGCAGATAGCAATCTTCCAGCTGCTGCCCTCCCTGCCACTCACTCAGCAGCAATTTTCCACTATCTCCAAGAGCTCCTCTCCCTCTCCCTCTCCCTCTCCCTCTCCCTCTCCTCTCCTC
>WAAG01027435.1:0-54529 GCA_013390105.1 Tichodroma muraria | reverse complement strand
TCCTCTCCTCTCCTCTCCTCTCCCTTCCCCTCCCCTCCCTTTCCCCTCACTTAGTCTACTTGGTTTTTGAACCTTTAATATTTTCCTTAACTCTTTTTTTTGTCCTCTGTCCTTCAGCTTCCTTTCTCATATTCAGTACCTGCTGTTGTCATTTTAAGATATGTTAATAGACCATAAAAATTGTACAAAGACCCTGATCCAGCAAAGTGACTTGACACACACATAGCTTTAAGTGCTCCAGTATTGTTGACTCCAACAGAGCTACCACTGTGCTTAAATTCAACCACACATTTAAGTGTTTTCCTGGATCAAGGCCATCACCACACTGACATCAGCCAGAACAAAACAGCACCTGAGATTCAGCAACATAAATACATAGCAACCCCAACCAAACCCAGTGCTGTAACCTTCAGGTTACCTTTCCTCAGTGCCTTCTGTCATTGCTCACTGTGTTACGGCTACACTCAGAATCTCTTCTGCAAGCGTGCACTGGAAGTAGTGTTTAGGAACAGCCCTGCTTAAGCCAAGGCTTTCTTACGGTTTTAGAATTTGCCTGGCCTGTTTTGCTAGATCAGGCTCTTGGACAATAAGGTCCCCAGGGCAAAAAGCATGTTTATTTTCCTGCTTGAATCATATGTGCTCATATACCACAAAATAGCAAGTAGTAACTTTCTGTTCAGAGGTACAAGGAAGAAGATTCTCTACGTGCCACAGATGACCCGATTTGTGCAGTTGTAAGTGAAAAAGTGTGATAGAACAAAATTTCAAAAGTCCAAGGTATTAACCTTAGCACTGGCACTTTACTGTAACCCTAAATATGCAAAAAGACTAAAGTAATCCCTCCCCTCCTGAATTCTGCTCCCTCTCTTTTACTAACCTTCTGCCTCCATTACTTTTTCTCTTTTATTCTCTGTTGATTACTTTACTGGTTTACACTTCAGCTTATGAGTTCCATATGGTTAGAGCCCTGTCCTTTGTTAATCGTAAAATAAGATTGTGCTCACCTTGGGCCCTGTACAAATCATTATTGTCTTCCTACAAATGTCTTCCACATGGCCCCACCCTCAGTTCCAGCTGAGAACTGAGCTGCTGTTGTGAACAGCTCAAAGAATAAATATTTTGCATTCATTTCACCAGCACAATGGAAACATTTTTCCAGGCTGCTGCAAGATGGTATCTAGTCCTCCTCTGACTCAGCAGCCCATGCAGCTGACTTTCAAATGGCCAAACTTGCTTGATTGTAATCTTAAAAGAAAAAAAAAAAAAAACCCAACAAAAAAACCAAACCCACAACAACAAGCTGCATTTTTAAAGAGCTGTATTGCTCTCCTCTTGCACAAGCAGGTAGTGACACTATAAAATGTGAAAGCTGGCAGAAAGAAGCCAAACAAGAGTGAGCCCTTTTTGGGATGTCCTCTTTATTTCTTTCAATTTCATCAGTTTACTTTATCCGGTCAGAGAAAGGGATTGGGGAATGTTGTGAGGAAGTGAGACAGGAATATGACTGCTTTACGCAGAAAATTTTCTCCAGGTATCAACCAGCCTTTTACATTCTTTAAAGTTCTGTTGGCATTAAAGACTAATCTAAAAAAAAAATATAAACAAAACTGGGTTAAGGGAGATGAAGACGGCTAGGAATTCTAAGAGTTCCCTTCCATAAGCATTTTTTCCCTATTCTTAGGTCACTTTCCCTCTAGTCCAATCCAGATGCAGGAAAGGTGCAACCACAGGTTCAAAGCTGTTTATCTCTCCTCCATTCTCATGGGAAAACTTTGGTCTATAATCCCTACTGCTTTGTGAATAAACAGCCCTGATGGTGAAAATAATTTTAGTTTTCCAAAATTGTCCAGAAACAGCTGGCAAGAAACTGTCAGTGACCCTGCATGAAACTGCAGCTTTATATTAAATCTTAGAGTAGGCATCCGGCTTCTAATCACTGAGGGAGGTTACTCCTACCAGAAGTTCTGATCTTCTAAGCAGAATAACAGGATGCTTATTAAATTAACAAGTCTAAATTTCAAAAATAAACCATGCCATGAGAAATCAGTTCAATGGGTAATACGAGGCTGTCCCTCCAGCACCCTCTTACATCATGGTGCTTAACCAAAAGATATCTATTTATATAGACACACGAGGCCAGATCCTTAGGTTTAGCCTTTTTATACCATGCATAGTGCAGGATTTAGGGTGATAAAAGTAATTTAGGTTTAAGCCACTAACTCTGTCTTCAGGGTGCTGGGGTCATGATTTTGGTACCAATGAGCATCTTAAAAAAGCCCCAGAGATGCTCTAGTTTTAATTGCCTTAGCTACTTACAGCCTTATGAGATCTGTCACAGCTGCTAGGAATTGATTGGACTCAGCATTCTGGCTATTCATCCTTTCCACCTTGCCTTCCTCCTTTTGATCTAGGTCTAGGAGGAACAGGAATTGTATGATTTCATGTCATTAAAATAAATTCTCCACTGAGTGAACCCATAGATAGTTGATTAAATTATTTCTGGAGTTGCAGAAAAAGTCACAACTTGACACAGACACACATTTCCTTAAGGCAGAAAAAATCATCTTTATGCAATAAAATTTCTCTGCATTGTAAGATTGATTGCACAGATCTGGACACTGCAACCAGAATACAAATATGTGAGGATACCAGTGTCCCAGGAGGTTGTGGTTGAACATTTTTTCTTTTAAAAAAGTAAGTAGCTTTAAAAAAAACCTCGACAAATTAACCAATATAAAAGGAATAGCAAGATGCTTTTTCCATATTGTAAATACTAAAATGGGAGAAAAACACCAAATGGGATACAAAAGATACAACTAATAGGGAGAAAGTGAAGTGAGGAAACAGAATATTAATAAAATGGGAGCCGTGATTAAAAAGTAGTGTGATGTAGCTGAAGTTTTCTATTTTTGTAAAGTTCAGGTTCATTTATTCTTTATGTCCCACTAAATCTCACTACGGACTTTCCAACCATATTAAATAATTCTCCTATGAACTTAAATTCGATTCAGTGGAGCCACCATCATGCTCTGTCAAAGGAGACTGAAATCAAATCAGGTGGGCTCCAAACATTTTCCCAGCAGTATTTTTGTAATTGTTGTAGGTTTCATCACAGAGTGATTCCTTTGCCAGGTTTGCAACTAATTAGTTATGTGCCCGCTATTGGAGAAATATTTTAAATCTAAACACATTTTCACATGGATAGCAACAGCTTCCATAGGGAAAAAGGATTAAATAAGGATAGCTTGTTACAGCCCCTGGGATCTCTTAGGGAACACAATCACCTCCCAGGAGTGCTGCTATTAACGCACTTAAAAGGAGCCTGGACACAGCAGCACTGCCAGAGCTTTGTCATTGGTAAATGACAGCCTTTGGGGCTCTAATTTTGGTGATCAGTTTACTGTGGTGTGAATCACAGTAACGTCTTGGCAGTCTCATACACTGCCTTAAACCACACGAATACTGAAATAAGGAGTTCTGGTACACTGGAGAACTGGATTCCTTTTTTTCCCAGCCTGTANNTTTTTTTTTTTTTTTTAAGACCACCCCTCAGAATCAAGGAACACTTTTCTGTTCTCTTCATCAGCCTTCAGTCTCTTTACTATGGAGCTCTGATAGGTGGTATGGCTTTTTGGAGAGAGCCAAACTAAAGGACCTGCTGCACACATCCTGGTTCCCAGGCTCCTTGCCAGCACAGGGTGTGATGTAACAGCCTCTCTCTCACGCTGAACAAGTTAACAGCCCTGTTTTGGAGTTTACTACATTTTGGCTAAGAAACAGCATGAATAGCTTTGCAGGGAAGTGCTACTGTTTAACAAGCGAGTAGCTGCGGGAACAATCTGGTTTCTCCCTTTTATCCAGGACTGGAAGAGAGTCCCAGCTGTACATTACATCTCTCCTCTCCCATATGCTGGAGCAGCAAGGACTGCGCAAAATGAATTCAGACCAGACTCCCTTCTGTGTGCTCTGTCTGCAGTTTTAACAGGACTTGCTCACACAAGCTAAGAGTAAGTCTCTGACTACCTTCTGGCTGACTTTTCCTCTTGTTAAGAACGTTCTGGGAAATTACTTGGCTTGGAAGTTACTTGGAGGACAGTGGCTCACTACACAATCATATAGAAAGGACCACTTGTAGGCATGTTCTGCTTTTGTCACTTCTTGTGAGCAGAACAAGCCCCAGCCTCGTTTTCCACCAAAAGAGACCTCAAAGGCAACTCTCCAGTCTGGAGCCAGCACCTTCTGGCCTGGAGTCCTCTCATGCTGGGAAAGGGGAAGCCAGGAGATGAGGTACCACGGAAATGCTTGTGTTTGAAGGGAGTAGTGCTATTTTCACAGTGTCTTATGCGTCAGGGGAAGAAGAAAGGATGAAAGAAAAGGATGCAATCACACAATGCCCAACGTACCGCATTCCACTTCAAAATACGGCCAGGGTGGAAACAGGGCAGGCAGGTTCCTTTCTGAATTTGCAACCTCTCTGCATTCCTTTCATGGTTCGTAATGTCACACTAGAGAAGAGTTATCATTTACCACTTACTGCCTGAAGGTTATACCATCCAAACAACACAAGGCCAAAGTACAGAGCCGTGATCTGCATTGTGAGAAATCAAATTGCTCCTTTGCAGTTTAACGCAGCACATAGTAATCTTTAGGCACAGCTTTGATCTCTTATCAGCTGAATTCTCATTATAACATTCTAACTCAGCCACTAGGAACACCTACACATGCAGGGGAGATTCTGGCAGAGCTGCTGCAGTGGTGTGTGACAGCCCAAGCCCTTCCAGCTTTGGGCATCTGGCAAGTGCCTGGATCAGAAATGCAGCCCCCCGAGTCAATCCCTTCCTTCCCAGGCAGCCCCAGAGGCTCCTCAGCCCCCTGGGGATCTGATTCACCCCCTGCAAATGCCCCTCTGGGGGATACAGAGACAACTGGAGCTACTGTACTCCCAGCTTAAGCAGCTCAGAAAGGTTTCTAAAGTTAGGTGGGATAAAACCAGACCTTGGTGATTACCACAGACACCCATTTAGAATGAGGTTAATTGCTTAGCTTTGTATACTGTGTTGAGATGATACTTGCTGAAGGAAGATCTCCCTCTCTCAGGAACTGTCTCCCACTATTTATTCCCCTCCCCAGAACTGAAGGCTTAAAAATCACATGAAAATACCACTGTTGGAAGTGCTACTAAAACATGAAAAGTTTTGGTTACATCTGCTGGGAAATAAGTATTTTTATTCTTCCCTCAATGTCTTCTCTCTTACTGAACAGATTTAACCATTCTACACCCGAGTCTCAGGCAGGTAAAAAACAATTTCAGAACCAGCTTCAAATGCCATTAATTATAAAAATGGGTAAGATTAATTCCAAGTCCTGATACTATATATCTTCCTATAGTTATCTGTTCTTCTGGTTTGTTTGTTTTTAAAAGCAATATTTCCAGGTCTGGGTCCAAGGGTTCCTCTTTCCTACTGCAATATATATATATAGCAATCATGAATCATTTATAATAGTTTTGGGGTCTCACATTATCATTACCAGTTAAGCAATGCAACAAGTAAATGAGATTTAAGTTGACAGAGCCCTGTAGATAAGAGTCAACTTCTCATTTCAGATGTCACCATAGAAGCTTCCACATCATTGAAATGATCACCTAACAGCATGGCCACTATGAAACTATTTATCATAAAATTTATAGTGTGTTTTTAAAATGACTGAAATTGTTCTGCCAGCAAATAGTGATGTAAGTAAAGAACAAATTGAGTTTGCCTCTTGCAGATTTGTTTATGGCACGTGATTGTGAAATGATGTATTTATTAACACACAGTTCAGAATAAATGAAATGTTTGAAATACAGTACTCAATTCAAGAATGTTTGTCTACTGCTGTTGTATTTGCAAAGGAATGTTGGGTCAATAATTTGCAGGGATCAAAATACATGACAGCGCTGAGAGAACACTCATCAGCTTCAGGTTCATGTCCTTCTGCAGGAACTCAGCCTTTCTCTTTAACAATTTCTCCTTCTAGAACAGAATGGCAAATCTAATCTCTCTTTCCAGTATCTGTTGAAAATTAAACATCCAGAGCTTTGTTCCTCACTGCTCTGTGGCTGCTGACATTTATTGCCAGGTAAACCAAAACCCTAATAGTTCACTGGCAGTCCTGCACACTCACTGCTCTCAGACATAAACGAGTACAGAGGGTACCAGACAATCAGGTGCTACACATCCCACGTATTTCTGTGTCTTCTGAACAGGAGAGAATTGAGTCCGGCATTCGGAGTTACCCCCCCAGACTCTCTCTTGTACATATATACAACCACAACTCTTCGTAAAAACCTGCTGAGAATTCTGTTTCTTTATTCTGGCATCTTCTACTCAACTTCATGCTGTCTGAATCAGCAAATAATCAAAAACAAAACAAACTTTCATGTCTTTCAGTCAGTGGAATGTGCTAAGATTATGCTGTTTCCTCACTTCTATTCTAACAGGTACAAAAGACTCTTCTGTAGCTGCATAACACAGATGAACACATTCATATACAAATAATATGACTGATTGACTAAAACCTACCCAAAATATTTTTGTATCCTACAAACCTTTGGGTTTAATAATTTCTGTATCCCAAAAATATACTGACGTGGAAAGGCAGTGAGCTGGCTGCAGAGAAGTTACTGCTGGAGTTCCCTAACTATAAATGTAGGACTTATTNTATGCTACAGAATGCTAAAGGAAGGAAAGTTTCCAAATGAACTGTTCTTTTAAAATATGACTTTATTTTCTGATTTCCTTGGACATAAAAAGGAGTTATAGCATGATATAATTTCAGTATACTTTCTAGTTAATAATGGACGTGCTGTTTCAGTGTATTTGATATAGAAAGTGAAGATTAATACTAGTTAAGTTTAGTATCTTAGGGAAAACAGAAGGAAAAAAAAAAGTATTAAAAAAAAAAAGATTTACTTTTGCATAGCAGAAGAAGAGAAAGTCTGTAATTTGTAGGGAGAGTTTGGCTTGATCTAAAAAAACAAAGGTTGGCTACTGGTAAACAAAGGTTGGCTATTGGTGCAACAGGACGTAGCAAACAATGAATGAAAATGGCCATTAATTATAGGAGCAAAGAGTTATAACCTGTCCATGAAAAAATTATGTTGAAAATCAGAGACTTCCTAACCTTTACAGAAGAGGCCCCCAAAATAGGGCAGGTGTTTTATGGGATGTGTGTGAACGACTTGAAAGCAGCAGATGAACCCTGATCCAGGACCCAAATGCTTTCAGCATCACGACAGCTGCTGCCACTGGAGGTACCTCACACAAAAGCAACAAGGCTTTGGGATTGCTCTGTTACTGTGCTCAGATCCTGGAACAGCTTTCCCATGGGTGAGTGGGAGGAAACTTCCTGCTTTTAAATAAATTACTGAGAACTGGAATGAAATAGAATTCGTAGCTGTTGAACAGAGCAACTGACCTCACAAACCTGTACGCAGTTCTAGATTCCTAGATACAAAAAGTGTTGAAGATTTTATATTTTGGAGGGGGAAAAAAGGAGGAAAAGCTGGGCAAGACGGATGCAGGGTGGTTTACTCTGGTGACAGATCACGGTCTGCTGGTTCCATGAGTCAGAGGAATGGAAAGATACAGGTAATGTGAAGGAATTAACACAAAAGGAAAAGGGGGCAAAAAGGCAGAGGAGAAAAAAAAGGAGAGTGATGCCTCTGAGGCTCAGGCTGGCCAAGGGAGAGGGGAGGAGGCACAGAGCTGTGCAGTACTGGAGAATATCAGAAGCTGGAATTCATGTGTTCCCAGGAACTGCTGAGTTCATGCATTACCAGGAACTGAAGAAACCACTCCTATGAAGACACCTTTGCTATGTGGGAGGTTGGATAAATGCTCTGGTAGTGCTGCCCTTCTTTTTCTTCTCTCTGAAGTGGGGCAGGAGGTGTGATAGCGACTTGTGCTATTAGTCACCAGCTGTCCCAGTCATCTCAGACTCGAGGTAGCAGGAACTTGGAATCCCTGCAGCTCAGACTGAATTTCTTTTTTATATGCTCTCTTTGGCTGCTAACTCTCTCATCAGCTCTTCGTAAACGAGATAAAAGAAAATGCTAAATAAAATTTTATCCATCTCTAGGATGGCATCTCAGCAGCGTATCCTGGGATCTGAAGCCATTGCAGAACTCACTTTGAAGGTAGTGCAAAAATTAGTTAGTATTTGGGTAAATCAGAAGGGACCACCACTTCTGGGTTCCCAGTGCCCTCTCAGCCAAACTCTGAAGTAAACTGAAGTAAAAGGTTCAGTTTTTTGTTCTGTCCCATGGCATGGACGCACACACTGCAGCCCATCAGCTGTACCACAAGACACAGTCCACACACAACCCTGTACACTTCCCAGTGGGAAAACTGGACACAAGCTTTACTTACTGGTTTTGAGGTAGCACAGGGAGCTGGTGTCATGATGGGAGGCTTGGCTGCGCTTTGAGATGGAGGCAGAGAAAATCTCTGCCCTGTGTCTGGAGGCGAGGAGCAGTGAATCCGTGTTTCTGGTCTCTCAGGCTCATGCTTATAGGATTCAAGAGGAAACGTGGGCTGCTTAGTCACTTGTGTTGGGGTAGATGGAGAAGAGGAGAGGCCAGAGGCTGTGAACAACAATAATGACCAAAGATCAGTTCAGGTGAAAAGCAGACGGAGATCTCAGCTTCACAGAAATCCTGTACTTTTTCATCACATTTCCCCAAACTAAAATCAGGGATCTCACCTCCTTGTTTATGAAAGGCAATCTGTGCCTTGCAATTAAAACTCTTTTAAGCTGGTTGAACTGTCTGATCCACTACAGGGAGGCACAGTGGCAGGATGGCAATGCTGGAGGTTTGTGTTGTATTAACCTCCTGTCTGATTGCTTATTTCTAAAATGACACTCAGCATGGGTATTACTTTATTGTTGCCATTTTAATACTCCTGTGAGTCTCAGGATTACCTTTATCTCATGGCACATGGCTCAAAACCTTTAATGGTTGTTTTTTCTTCTTTTTCATTATTTATCAGTATCTCAGCCAGCAGTTAATATACGATTAAGAGCAGAGACAAAAAGCAACAGGTCATGTTTCTCCTGAGACTCAGTTTACTTTCTGTAAAGCTCTTGTACAGCCTTTGTACAAACTAAAATTTTTTTCAGCAGCCTTTGAGGAGAAAGATTGATCTTATCTTTTGCCAAAAATCAGTGTCAGCAGAAGATAATTTCTCTTGTGAGCACCCTGCTTTTATTTGACACGTGTATGTACCCCATTTGTATTTTTGGTTCTGTTCTTAGGGTAGCTCTGAATTGTGAACAAACAGATTTAAACTGTGTTTATTTCTCATTTAAGAATGAGCAGACATCCACCACCAGTCAGAAAATTCAGGTTCCAACATCTGTGTTTCTGGTTACACGTACATCAGCAAACCAAGGGTGGTTCTCTGGTGCCAGCATAGATCAGGACAGACTTAGATGCATAAAAAAGGCTGAACTGAGATATGTATTTTTAAGTGGACTGTAAGACCTCTGAATTTGGCTCATTTCTTCTGCTTCCATAGATTTGTGTAGATGACCAGTTAGTCCAAAGAGGACTCAAGCCCATCAAAAGAGAACAGATTTATGAGCATAAAGTCCCAGGCCACTCAAAGGAGTGTTTGGGGACATGGTGTTGCTTTCTCATGGTAAGTCTGGCTCCTTGGTGTGAGCTTTCAGGGCTCCACTACAGATTATTGCACCAGAGGTTTTTTCCCTAAGTTCCTAGACTTGGAATACTGGACATCCAATAACTCAGGGTGGGATCTATTACTTGAAGAAACTATTACTCCTGACATATCAGGGGAAGAGTTAGCATATTCTGCATTAAAGGAATTAACATGTAGTGTGGGTAACTGTTCTTTATCTATTATTCTTCTTTGAAAACAACCTTTCTTGATGGCTTTTACATAATAAGAGACTTAACTCCATAATAATAGAGTCACTCAACATGAAACCTGCAAAACAATTAGGCTCTAATATGCTTTATTAATAGTGGGTTTAGTGGTACAGAGTACTGCACTTATTTCTTTCAAAGAAAATCTTAATTCTCACTGATAAATTTTAGCTTTGCTGGAATCAAAAAGGACCCCCTATTCAGTTCTTATCTTTGGTCCTTGTCCAAACTTGCAGCTGGACTTCCATTTAATTTGATTTTTAAATCAAATTGATTGGAAGCAGCTCTGCCAGTCAATCAGCAATACCACAGGCCCAGAGGAGACTGGGGTTGGAGGCAGGTACAGATGTTGGCTGATGTGACATGCCACAGAGTGAGGCAAGAGAAACCACCCTGGCATTTTGAATGTCCTCCATCCCTGCTCATTTCAGGGGACTGGAGACTGTGTTCCACTTCCTTAAGGATTGAAAGGACGCCTAATTTGCCTGTTCAGTTTTTGCTTACAGACAAATTTAAACAAGCAGGTCTGGGGAAGATGCTCCTCTGTGTTTTTACGGAACAAATGTTCCCTGAGTGCTCAGACTGGGGGCTGAGATAACTGTAATTGATGCAAATGGAAAACCACTAAAAGGGAGAAAAACACCATTAGATCTTAAAGTCTTGCTGCTGGGATGTGTTCATTGTGTGCTAATGTATTCAGCGAGTCCACAAGAACCATTTCCAGTGCCGAGAGGCTCTGCCAGAAGAGCTTTTACCAGACATACAGAAACCACACACTCAGCAGCCGAGCAAGGCCTGCCAAGTGCAGAGGGCATCTGTAGGACACTGGGACACGTGCATCAAAGGGGACCACGGAAGTAACATCTCTTACATCCTGTGAAAACTACTGTCACCTCATGGCAGTCATGTCACAGCCCAGGCAGGACAGGCAGCCTGGTTTCCGTCTTATGAGAACATTCACTGGTGGTGAATCTCCTTTTGGATGCCAGCCTTGGATACTTGGCAGGAGTTTTTATGGATGAAGAGCATCTGTGACTCCAGCCCACTGAGCCTTAGAACTGTTTGTTTCAACCAGGCACTTCAAATATAAAGTACTCACTGTGAGGCACACCCTAATATATCTGAGATTCAATTTGTCTGTGACTCAGTTTCTGCACAGATTTGGAGGGGAAAATATAATTATTTTGCAGGGCACTTGATAAAATTAATGTAATTAAGTTTTCAATCTTTTAGAAGCCTACCTCATAGCATTATTGTGGCATCTATGTTATTTACATTCAGTACAATACTGAAACTGAAGTCATAGTCACATAGGAAATGCTAATTTTTTTACGAATTTTACAGCAAAATACTTCTGGCTGCTGTGATACAGCCTAGCACCCCAAACCCTATGAAGTCTGTTATAAAAGCCTTCCATATCAAAGAATGAAAATCTATCATATATCTCCAGAGCAAAATCAGTTCAAGAGAAACAGGACTTTGCATTAACTTCAGTCCTATTGGGCTGACAACTAAACAGCAGCACTGGTGTAAATATACTGTTATCTGTACATGCAGTAGGTGCCCTGTTCTACTACAGCAGAAGGAATCCAGTGAAGAGACAGGATACAACTCTATCCCATGACTAGAAACAGTTTATTTGGGAGAATGTACTTAAAACAAGCAGGGAAAGCCAGACAACAATTTGGGATTCTTCTATACTGAAGCTGAAACAATTTAGTATGTATGTAGGATTTGGGGGAAGAAACAAACTTTGACATTGGCTACAAACCCTACTAGTTCTGGTAACAATATGAACAAAATGTGGTGTTTTCATGCTATGAAACTAAATAGCTGTCCCTTTTTTTATTGCACAAAAGAATTTTAGAAAAAAATTAAAAAGAGAGAAAAAAGCCTAGCAGATCAGTTGCTGCATCTCTGGCTAACAAAAGGGTTTGTCCTTTGGGGTTGGAACTGGATGATCTTTAAGGTTTCTTCCAATCCAAACCATTTGATGATTCAATGATTCTATATTTCCTATTGATTTACCCTATCCAGTTCTGAAACAATCCAAGAGTTTTGCTTTGTTCTGATTCACTCTCATATTACCTTTCTCAGGACAAAACAAGAGCAAATAAAGAGGATAACTTTGTGGTCTCCAAATTGATGAATCACAAGTACTAACATTTGCATAACTATGCGTATGAATAAGAATACTCATGAGATTCACATGAATATGTGGTTCAAAACAACTTCCATATTACAACTTTACATGGAATGTGTACGTGGGATCCTAACAGAAGTAGATAGCGCTAGACTTTGGGAATGGGGCTGTCTCCAGCTGCCTTCCCCCTGTGACAGGGACAGCACACAGGGATGGCACAGCACTCAGTTCTGTGCCCCTATTTGAGCAACTTCAGCCGGGATGGACCCACACATCGTGGGTTGGATGCAAAAGCCCCAGGGAAGTGCTGCTAGAACAGCAGAGGAATGCACACACCTTTGACTCAAGTCGCACCCAGCACCGGCTGGTATCGACCTGGGCACAGACAGACAAAACCAACACTGCTTCCTTCATTTGTTTCTCCAGGTATTTACAACAAATTCTCTTAAATAAAGCCCTTGTTTTGCACAGCATAGTTTTTCACCCACGTACTCGGGCATTCTGATCCAAACCAGCCCTCTACTGATACATAACAGGAAAGGATGAAGTGCTGCCTTGTCATCCGTGTATTCCCAAGGGAAGAAGGGTGGATGGCCTCCTGCATTTCCTACATTCCCAGGGTGACACCCACAATGAGTTCTGTCACCTACATTTCATGCCTGACCTGGCAGGATGCATCTGGTGGTTTCTGGGAGGAAGGATGCTCACAGCCCAGTGATTCCTGCCAAAGCCTCCCTTTTCCAGAAAGAAAAACAGCTGCTCCCCCATGAACCTTTGGAGCCACCTGCCCCCATAGGATGCTGGAAGGGATTTCAGGGATGTGCTAACACTCCTTTACAGAGGTTTGGCTTCAGGGGGACAGTAATAGAGTCACACTTCCCACTGAGGGCCCTAAGGATGGAGACAGCAGCCTGCACTCAAACTTGCACATTTGTGTGCTTAAGTTGCTGAAACTGGAGAGAATTACTGGCCATGAAAATGAAATAACTCTTTGCACTTTCCTTACAAATCACGCTTCAGCATTCTCTCATCCTGTACCTGATTAAGCAGATAATAACATTGCCAATACACAAAGCTGTGGCTAAAACAGCTTTCCGAGTTTATGTACAGGCACATGTTCATTTACCATTTAGAGTGAAACTTGTCAGCAAAAACCCAAACCAAAACAAGCAAACAAACAAAAATAAATAATAATAATAAAAAATTTCCATTTGCATCATCTCCATGTGACACTTTTTGTCTTGACTCTTTCCCAGGACAACGCTGTCCTTTCATTTGCATTCTCAGCTGGCAGTGAAACAGAGAAGGCGGCAGGCTGTGGCTGCTGAATTTTAAGTACCCTGCAGCACAAGTGAATTTGAGTAGAGCTGCTGGTTCATTAAGCTGATTCACTCTTCAGACACAGTACTATGTTAATTCTGACACATAAGCAAATCAATGCAAATTATGTGAAATGAGGTTTAATGCCACTTAATGGCAGTAAAGCTCTGAACCCATCAGCAGGTAAATGGCTACTGCCCGTTTCAATCCAAACAGCACTGATGACATTGGCACTAAATGTTGTAAAATACCCATTAGTTTAAAAAATAATAAATTAAGTCTGAAGAGTTATTGTACCAAAAAATAGCATGGATACTGCCCAGTAAATTTCCTGTTTTATCTAACGTTGTCACTTACACACCAGTTCGGGTGCCTCCCACCATATAAAAACTACAGCTCCTATTCTTGAACCCTATAGCCTTTATCTGTGATTGACACTGCATCATCCATATAATGGCCAGGACTTCCAGCCCTTCCAAGCTCCCTGGTTCCAGCTGAGCAGCAACTGTCCCAACTGCATTAGCAAACACATTTGTTTCAATCTCACAGAAACACCTCCATGGCTTTCTCACAGAAACACCTCCATGGCACACCACTCAATGGGAAGCTGACTTGTTTCCAAAAACACATTTCTCATGCTTTCATGAATCACAGGAAGAGAAAAATACACCTCTTAAGTAATTAAAATATCATATGCTGTCTGAAAATTTCACAGAAAAATGTATATTTTTGGAACTTAAAAAAAATTCTAAAATATCTAGTTTATTTACAGTAGTTTGAACATAGTAAAGGAAACCTCTTCTTAAGTCATCTCAGCCATAGAAATACCTGACCCTGAAAGCTACAGCTTTGCTTCAGATGCTATTTCACTTTGTAAAACCAAACACAAAGCCCCATCAGTATCCAGAATTCAGCCTGTTCTACTCCACTCGTGGTCTATTTATGTGCCGAAACTACACTTGTACCTGTGGAATCTGCAATGTAACACCTTTTCCTCATAAAACTGAGAAAATCAGGAGCTGAAGAGTTTAATTAGCAAAGTTTTGAGAATTGTTCTTCTTTCTGAAGATCTCAAGGCCCCTTTATGAGTAAAGGCTGATCAGGAGAAACTCTTGGCTGTAACCTTCTTTTAGAAAAGATGATGTTGTATCCTTAAAGGGGTTTACTGAAGACCTCTCCTGAAATGATGATTAGACAGAGGATCTTCCACCTTGCCCAGAACCACACATTGGCTATCTTACATTTGTTAAATGTATTCGTCAAATCTGGAGAGACTTGACACATTATGTCAGCTCATAAAGCAATAAACACGTGCGATCCGAGATCAGAAATCCTGGTGGATAGCATCCCTCCCAATGGACTTTTTCTAGCTCTCATTGGCAGCAAGGTTCCAGCCTGGCCTCTAACTACTAATATTCTGCCAATGCTTCTCCTTTGTCTTGCAAATACTGGAGAACAGACCACGGCCAAATAATTCAGAGCAAAGAAAGGGGGATCACTCACAAGATTGATGGCAAAGAATGGCTTTTTTTTGAGACGGCCAAATGCACATTCCATTGCTGTTCGACAGGCTGACAGGCGATGAATGAAGAGGTCCTGGTAATGGTTGAGGTAGTCACTGAATAAGTGCCTGGGCTGGCACGAATAATTAACTCGGCATGGCAATTATACTGAGAGACTCAGCACCAAGACTTCGTCAGACACCAGATGGCTGCGGCCAGGACTCAGAGTCAGAAACACAGACAACGTGTACCTTGCCAGCACAGTGCCAGTGAGAGGGGAAAAGTATTAACGGAGATCCTCAGCAGGTAACAGCCTGATGGGGAACACCCTGTAAACCAGGAGAAGTAGGAGGAGGAGGAGGAGGTTTGGGCACGAATCTCTACGAGAAACACGCACATGAGCAAAGGGTGCTTCACCCTCCTGAGCATCCATCACCCGCAGAACGAGCGGTCAAGAAGTTTGCAGATATCAGCTTTTCACTTTCGCCAGGCAGCTCCCCTCTCCTGCCACCGACAGCAGAGCAGGAGTTGAGGCCCACGTCCCGAAGGGCTCCTGCTGCACAGACCCGGCACCGCCGGTGACGGGATGTGACATCCCGCGGCCGCTGCCTGGGGACGACCGCTGGGCTGGAGCAAAAGCTAACTGCGCAGCGCCGCGACACCCATCTAAAAAGTCACTGAAATGAAAACCAATCACTCCCCCTCATTCAAACCGCGCTGCAGAGGCACACGGCATCCGTGCAAACCCCGCTCTGGTTTCTGATCCCAGCCAGAGGAGCGATGAGCGAAAGCCGGTCCGGGCTCAGGAGCCGCGTGCCGCGGCTGGCGCTTATCCCTGCGCCGGGAGCTGCCGCGAGGAAAGTCCGCGCTGCCCGCCCCGCGCCTCGGCCGGGCACAGCCCCGCGTCACATGGCGGGGATTCACATGGTCCTGCCGCCGCTGCTGGCTATAGCCGGCTGCTGGGAGGAATAATGCCTACAGCGGGACGCCTTTATTTACTTAATACACCACCTGGCATTTAAACTTTCACTGAGTACTTTGTGTTCAGAGCCCTTAATGAAATAACTTTTGTTTTCTGTTTTAGCAAAGAGGCTGGGCTGCTCAGACGGGCATTTAACAGCGCTTTCCACATTAACCTCTATTCTCCTATCCAGGCTTTCTTGTGTTCTGAGCCAAGCTGAGCTAAATGCTCCCCTGCCATTTCAGAAAGCTGCAAGTTGCCCGTCTTTGGAGACGCTTTGGTGGCCAGCACTGTCTGTCCCTCCGTCACCCTGCCCTTTGCCAGAGGCTGCTAGAACTGCTCTCTGCCTCTCCCCCTGGCTTTGCAGAAAGCACAGCCACCACCACCACTGCTCATGTTCTGCTTCTGGGAGCACCCGCTGCGTGCAAAGTTCTTCACGGACATACTGGGAAAGAGAGGCCCCGGCCCTGAAGGGTTTGCGTTTGGACAGGCAAAGGAAAAGAGGAGGAAAATTAGGAGAGAAAGGTGGGAGGAGGAATGCTGCATGTACAGTATATAAAGACAAGTTTGGAAGCAATTACTTATGTGCTCTGATGCTTAATTTCACATTTAGGGATTTCATATTTAATCACTGCACTAAACGTCAGCTTTTCAAAAGCAGCTGCTTGAGGGGTTGCAGAACAGGGTAAGTTGCTGCTTCACCTATAATTTATGATATGTTCATCCAGTATAAATTTAAAAAAAAATGAGGTAATTGAGGCAAAGATTTGCTTGCAATAAACCGGCACCTTAACCACGTAACTTATTTCTGTAACACACTAGAGAAACACTGCATGAAATAAAAAAAAAAGCTCCAAATATTTTACAAACATGTCATTAGCGGTGCAAGTTGACTAAAAGAACAGTCTAAATAAAAGTCTGCAGAACCCCACTGAAATCCCTGTGGGTGATTTCATCTGCATAGTATATCCACTTGCTGTGTAACTGAGAGACAGAATATTAATGCACATAAAGACCAGTAGGGCATCTATTTGCAGGGTAGGCATGACAGCTCCAGGGCTGGTGCCAGGGGAACGTGCACTGTACTGTGCACACAGCTAAAGGCTGTGATCACACTGTGACACTTCCCAAGGTTGGGAATTGCAGGATATAAGGCTATCAGAGCAGAGACTTCAGGACTCAGGCCCCAGGAGCTGTTCTCTATTTAATTTACCAGTTTATGTTAGCCTCAGGTTCCTACTCTTGCAATGAATAGGATAGCTCCAGAGGTGCCAGTAATAGCACCAGAGGTACAGCTGGAATGCCAGTCTCGCAGCGCAGTTTAATTTTGTTTACTTTCTGCAATGTTTACAAGGGCACTGAGGTGCGAGTAATTAAATATTTGCAAAGTACTCCAAATCCTCAGGAAAGTTGTAGTTAAAGAAAGAAGCCATAATTTGACATTTCTTTGCTTCTGATATTAATTTTTCAAAACCTTATTTTCTTCTTTTATTGAAAGGAAAGAAAAATCTCTCATTCTAGCTCTTTTCAAAATTCAGCAAGAGTCCAAGCACTGCTTCAGCCTGTGGCGTTTGCCTCTTCCCACTGTGTCTGAGTCAGACCTGTGTCTCATCATAACTCCTCTCTTGCTAACCTGGGAATTAATCTTT
The DNA here is from genome assembly GCA_013390105.1 of Tichodroma muraria. Classification (NCBI taxonomy): domain Eukaryota; kingdom Metazoa; phylum Chordata; class Aves; order Passeriformes; family Sittidae; genus Tichodroma; species Tichodroma muraria. Next base: position 37,023 of record WAAG01027435.1, on the reverse strand, counting down.
TTGTGCACATATGGCGCGGCAGAGACAACACAGTGCTCTCTAGCACACCTACCAAAGCCTTCTGAGGAAATAACTAATGACTTCATGGCTCTTGTTTGATTGAAAATAAATTGCTGTGGGGCTGCTCCTGCTCCTTATGCCACTAGGTAGTATAATTTCCATTGCCTTAGTTGGTACTGGATGGTGCTTTTAGCAGAACATTAGCGCAGTAAGTGTCTGCTTTCTCTAGACACCAGCTGGCACAGAACTTCCCCTCCCCTTCCCTTGAAATGATCCATGCAGCACCAGCTTTCTTCTGCCTTTCACAATCAGGTCTCAAGGTGATGTGGATGACAAAGAACCTCAGGCCTCCATCCTTCTGGCTAGTTCTAAATCAGACTGGTTTTCCAGTGCAGTACAAACATTCCTCTTGGCACAGGAAGGCGCCAGTGGGAAAGGGGCCAGGAGCAAAGCAGAATCACTTTGTACAGTGGCATTGCTGGTTTTTACCCCTGGAAGTGTGCAGGAAACTATAGCCCAAGTTCTCCTGTGGGACAGAGCTGTCCATCTAGGATCTGGTTGAGGGCACAAGGGAAGAAAAAGGAGAGCAGACAGCTGCATAGCCATGCACAAAACCCACAACTATATCAACACCCTGAACTGGGATGTACTTATCAACCACTGACAAGTGCACGCTGCCCATACATGAGGAATCAGTTACCATCTTGTTTTCTTTTCCCAGCACAGAAACTGGGTAAGATTAAAATCAAATTAAGCCCTGTCCTCTTGCTGTGACTCTCCACGCTTTTACCAATAAAGTACTGTTATGATACCCAGCAATGAAATGAGGCTGAGGAGCAGCAATATCACATCTGTACATTCAAGCTTTAGGATGGAGCCAAGAAGTACCCCAAGAAGCTATCCAAGGGTTACCAGAAGATATATCTACAGAGTTTTAGATGCTGGTGTTGCCACAGCTGTGAAGTCAAACAGGCTTAGCAAGCATGCTACCTGCCCAAGAGAGCCATGAACACTTGGGCCTATCCCACTTAAGGAGTTCAGCCAGAAATGAATCCCTGCTTTGTTAACATAAGCCTAAAGGGAATTTCAAACTCATACCAGGATAAATATCAGTTACATGGAACGAACAAAAACTCAACTTGGGATGTTCAATGATCCTATCAAGTTAAACTCAATCATCTTATTCTTCTTACCTGCCCATGAATAAAATTCAAACTCCTGGGAGGGGACAACATTTCAGTGATGTCCAATGCATTGGATCAACCAACACCTGGTGTAATTTCATATCTCTGTTTCCAAGTGTTTGTACTGTCTGCAACAATTCTGATTGTTCAGCTACATGGCACAGGGCTGGCCTGTGCCTTCCCGGCCATGTGGGCTTTCTTCACTCCTGATCTGCCTCTTTCTCCTTCAGACCAACCATCTCCTCTGCCCTCCATGTTTCCTGCTAAAATGTCATATCTGACTCTCCATTTCAGGACCAGTACAGACTGATGCTATGAGAATAATTTAGGGGAATTCCTCACACATTTACTTTTTTCTTGCAATTTCATCTTCGATGTGCAGGCTGATTTAGAACTACCTCCTTCACTTGCCAAGTCAACAGAGTGCCTGCAAGACCAGCCCCCAAAAGCATGCACAGGGTGGCTTTCTTTGCTTGGCTGCCCAGGTTACAGCTGATACCTCCTCTCAACACCCAGCCCTGTGGTGCTGCAAACCTCTGGCAGGAAAGAGCACGAGAGTCCTTTGGCGGAGCACATTTTTCCAAGGGCTAGGCAGGCAGTTTGCATGTCCAGGAAATCCTTCCCCTCCCCTGTCACCCAACCCCAGCTTCACCCCATAGCCCATCCCGGGTCACTATCACAGCGTGCTCCAGCACATGATAAAGTCACATTCCTGGCTTGTTCTACTCCCCAGAGCTGTGATCCTGCTATAAAGCAAATAAGAACATAGGAGCCAAAAGGACTTGGCATGTTGAGAATGAATACCTCAACAGCAGGCTTGTCGGAGCAGAGGACACTTCCATGCCAGAGATTCCCCCAACTCAGTGGGAAATGTGATTTATTTACACAGATCAACCCCTGCCCCCTGCCCTTTCGTTCTGCTCCTCTCCATCACCCCAGTTCTCATCTTTTGCAGGTGTCTCCCTAGGTCTCCAGAGACACTGGTTCCATTCCTGCACACCAGCATCAGCTGTGGACAGGCAGCTCACACTGACACACCAACCCAGCCTCATTTCCCACTCAAGTTAATGCTCCAAAGTGGGGTTGGGATTTTACAGCATCACTTCAGTCCTTGGACACAGGAAGGCTGAGCCATGCCTGCTCACAGACAGCCAGGTGCAAACCAGGTGCACTGGAAGCTGCAGAAGCCAGGCAAAGCCAGCAGCCATAAAAATCACAAAAGGTGAACCGACTTTGGTGTTTCCTTTGCATCAGGATAAAACGTGGTGCATCTCCAAGCAGGTACATTTGCAGAGGCTCTTCCTTGAAGTTTGCTGCCTCTCTGACTAGGGACAACACAGTATCCAAAATCTTGGGCACGAGAGATGCAGACAAAGTCTACACTATGACTGTTGATATACTAAAAGGGGAACAATTGCAGGAGCACTTCTGACCTGCTAATGTGCCAGAGAAAAGAAGCATGGACAGACAGCTCTTAAGTATCTGCTCCCAGCATTTCCCACCCGAGATGGATCAGTAAGAAAGCGACACTGATTACTCACGAAGCTCTGCATTAGAGGGCAGCCTGTGGGCTGAAGTCTGACTGCCTGTCCTGTTATCTTCTGTAATTCTGCAGTGGTCAAGGAAAGGAAATGCACAGAAGACTTGTAAGCTCCTCTAGTTAAGGCTTTAATCCTCTGAGAATCTGTGCACACAGGAGAGAGGCTTCAGAGGAGGCTGTGAGGAAGGGACCTGAGGGCAGGACCAGATCTCCTGGGGAAGGGATGACTGCACCAGCCAGGACCAGATGGAGCAATTGGTGAGGCTGCTGGGACAGCCCTGGCAGAGCCACTCAAATGCTGCTCTTCAGCTTGGAGCAGATGATTACCACAAGATCCACGCCTCCACCCTGCCCACTGAGACAGCTGGAAACAGGCAGGGGTCAGGGCTTCAAACCTGGAAGAAGGTACATTCAACGTGAACCCTCCTGAAGAGCAGAAGGTCTCTTCACAGGACATGTGTGATCCCGGCAAGGCCAGCGGATGCTTCGCTGCCAGCCTGCCCCAGCCCTGTGCAGGCCCGAGCAGGGGGCTGGTTATGCAAGCACTGACTCAGATGTCAGGGAGCAAAGCCAGCGCCGCAAAGGCCACGGGGAACAACTGTCAAATGATAAAAGATTTCAGTCACTGCTGACCAAAGCTGGATTTAACCTAGCAGAGAAAGGCTTTTTAGCTTTTTATCTCATCACCAACCAGCTGCACCCGTCACTTCCCTCCCAAGCTGCACTGTTTTGACCTCATTCCTGAAAATAAATTATGAGTTGTTTTCTCTTTGTAACAAGTAACTATCGCAGTGGAAAGCTGGATGCTTTCAGTTGCTAAAGCACAGAAGTGCTGCAACCTGTTCCTTGAAGCACTGGCAGCTCTGGGACAAGTGCATTGCTATCTCAGTGTCTGCATATCCCCAAGATACCAGGGCTCCTGCTCAGGAAGCCATTGAGATTGAATCTGCCTCCACAAACACTGTGACAAGTTCTCAGGCACTTCTGCAAGTAGTAGACCTCTCTGTATTACCTAAGTTTACAGAACACTGGTGAAAAAGTATTTGATGCTGGGAGTTTGTTGCTGCTGCTCAACACAAATGAATCAGGTGGCAAAAGACCAGCTGGCTTTAAAGAGCCACCCAGACGAGGGTTGGTAGCTGACAGCACAAGAGCTGAGCCAGGTCTTGCAAAAAACAGTGAGAAAAGGGGACTGATTTCGAGTCCTTCCAGTCCAGGCTCAGAGGACACGAGACTAGGAGACTGCACTTGCCAAGAAAACCACATCCTTTGCTTTCTTTTCTTGTTTGTTCTGAGGTATGTTCTCGATACCTCCAGAGAAATAGATGATACTGCAGAGACAGCATGAGATCCTTAACTCCTATCCAACCATGAGCTTCCAGACTGACTGCAAAGAACATCAGGAATTTTTGCTACCTTCTCCTTGCAAGAGAGGACAGGATGGTACAGAATAATGGTCATGGCTCTCCATAAGTTTCCCTAAGATTTATCCTTATGGGTTCTCGAAACAACAAGGGGCTTCAGCAGTTCATTTGCACCACTTGTTCCATTGCACTATAAAGCTGTGGCCAAAAGAAGCCTTTTCGTCTCTTTAAAAAAAATAATAAAATCCCAACTATTGCATTGATTGAACAGATGTAGTCTGCTGAAGTTTCACCACTGTAAAAGGAATTCAGTCACTGTTTTGGGGAAGGCAGCTGGTACTGATACTTTTTCTTGATACAGGATTGACTATGAAGCATCCCTGAAGTTCTGTAGAACTTGAACAGGATCCAGCTTGGAACAACTCAGCTGCATCAGTGGTTGGTACAAGCTGAACACCAGCCCAGGCCAGCTGAGATCTCTGGACTATCATGTGGCTGGCCACTGGCCTTGCAGAGCTTATGTCCAAGGTATTCACACTGTGTGGAGCCAAGTGTGGGATTTGTGACAGCATTTGCCTCAGCCCTGTCCACCTCAGTGATGCCAAAAGAGTGCTCAGCCCTATTTGAAACACATATTGTGCCAAGATCTGCCACCCCACAAAGCCCTGGAGTTTGTATGAAAGTAACTTCCCAGCACAAACCTGAAACTTTGCAACCAGCAAAGTTTTTGGAGAAAGCATTGACTTTCATTCAAGTGCAGCAGCAGCAAGAGGGGCTGTGGGTTTAAACCAAGGCAAGATGGGAGCTGGGTGTGCTGGTACAAAGCAGGAAGCTTAAAATCTCAAGAGCTGGGTGACCAGTTTCCCCAAAATTGCAATTATTTGTGTTCCTCTGGGCTCTGAGTGTGTTGCTTCATCTCAGTAAACAAAGGCACAGTGAAAATAAAGGGCTTTGATGATGAATCAAAACTGTTTAATGTGAAGGAAAATAATCAGAGCAGGGCAGGGGGCACAGCTGGCCACGGGAGGAGGTGAGAACTGCAGAAACAAACGGATATCAATCAGAGCCTGCCCCGCCATTAAAATGGCCAAAGTAAACAAGGCCCAAACTGTGAGAGCCCCTCAGCAATATGCAAAAGGAAAAAGGATCCCCAACGGACATAATTATGTAACTCTGTCATTGCTGAGACACAATGGCACCGAGCAGTGACCCTGCTCCCCACGCCCTGTGTCCCACCAGCAGTAACGGGGCTGCCCGCCACTGCACACTTTGTACTGGGCAGAGTGCAAGAAATAGGTAGAAATAAATCCATGCAGGAGCAACAGAACACATTGCTAACTATATTTTGTTTCATTCCTTTGGCTGTTACCTGAAATCAATCAAAATCCAAAATAAAATATCGCAAACCCCGTACTTAAAAATATATGTATCCCATATTGATACTTCTCCATTTTCCTCTTGTTGGTGTCCAGAGCTGGAGTTTTAATGACATTTTGCTCTGGCTCTGTTTTCAACACCCCTGATGATAAGTACGTGCCAGCAGCTGGTGAAGCAACAGTTGCTGCAGATCCAGTGTCAGAGTGTGACAGACATGTGGACGGCTGCTGTAGACGGGAGGACACGCAGCCGGGACCCTGTGATTCCCGGCCACGTGCCACAATATGATCAAGGAAAACTGGCTCAGTCCTTTCCCTTGACTGCCTTCCTCTCCTCCTCCCCTTCCTTATGGAGCTGGGTTTCCTCTCTCACACTTGGAGCCCTTTGGTTTGGCTGACACAGGGGATTTATCTCAATTAAATTAAGTAAGAAAGGAGAAATGTGTGCTGAACACAGGGAAACTGTCTGCCACCAATATATATGAAGCAGAGGGTGCAGTATTGCCTCAATATTCAGCCATCCACAACCACTTCACCCTTCCTTTACTCAGCTCTGGGCTCTCCCAGCAGCCTTTCAGGCAGGTCTAAAACCTTTAGCCAAGGGCTAAAGCACCAGGGGAACAAGATTCAGATTCAGGACTAAGGCTGGAAATAATAATGCAACTACATGAGCAGAAGATGTGTGTCTTTGATGACATCACTAGCAGAAACCTGACCTTGCTGGGAGCCAGGTGCTGTCCTTGCAGGATTTCATTCCCTTATGGAGGTTACAGGGACAATTCCTGAAAAAGCAGACGTTCCTATATCCTTCTATGTTCCTGTAGGGATTATCAGACTCTATTACCAAATCTTCCTTCCCTCCTGCATCCTGGTGCTCGTGGTGCTCCTGCTCCCATGTTTTGCTGAGGAAGAGAAAGCAGGAGCACATTGTGCTCACACCATTGCTCTCCCTGGTGGCAGCACCCACCGGTGAGCTGGCCTTGCCAAAGGAGGGGAAGGTCAGATGGCTGAAAGCACAGAGCCGGATTTCTGCAAATCCCAGGAGAGCTGGCATCAAACGCAAACATGTCCACTCAGCTGTGCAGCACTGTCATGGATCAGCTACACCATCACAAATACTGAGCACCTTGCAGAGAAAAAATAACCAAAGAGCCCTCACAATAAGTTCTTCTACAGCAAATTATTAATCACTGTATAGATCCCTTACAGGCTGCAGTTTTCTTCTCTCTGGAGAGTTGTATTTGCCAATATAAATGCCTTAAACATGTGGCAATGCGTGTTTTGTCTCTTAAAAGTAAAAATACATTTGCTTAGAAGAACAGGCATTTTTAAAGACCAGAGGCAACATTTGGTGGTAGAGACTTTGCTAGAACATGGAGTCATGATTCAGCAGGGAGAACTTCTTCCCAAGAAAGTTTTCTGGGTGCAGAACTACTTAAAGTGTCGTTTTAACACACTGAGGTTGTTTATACCCGTAGCACAACACATATCAATTGATCAAACTGCAACTTCAAAGGGGTCTCAGGTGCTTGGAAGCAGCAGTATGGTTAATTAATCATGTGTAACAAAACCCAGCAAAGGCAAGTAGAACACACTGGGCTCTGCAGAAATTAGCTTCCATTAGACTTAACCAGAGCAGAATCCCTTACTCTCCTGAGAACAGAGATGCAATCTACCCCTTGAGCTACACGCTTCTGTTGGAGCCAGACCCATTGAACCATTTACATCAAATACATAAAGCATTATCCATGACGAGACGTAGACCAAAATAACAACCTACACATCTCGGTTTACAAACCCAGTATTTATATTCTCCCCAGGGTTAAAAGTTGCTCTTTGAACGGGGAACAGAAGCAAAAACCGGTGCATTCCCTTCCTTCCCGAGAGGCCCCGGCACATCCCTGTTCCTCGGCAGAGACATGCATTAATTCATGACTTTTCCTGGGCAGCCGGGGCTGGCCGCGTTCCCAGCGTGCCGAGCTGGAATGCGGAGCTGCCCGTTCCTGGCAGGCTGCTGGGGTCAGCCTCTGCCATTGACTCAGCTGCCCCTGCTTGCTCTTGGGTTGCTAATCTGATCCCTCCAACACCATGGAGATGACTCCTGCTCAAACATTTGGCTTCGTGAGAGGCCAGCTTGCAGATAACTTGCAAAATGGAACGTGCCACAGAAATTCTTGGGAAAAGCACATGCTCATCATGGTGGTTAACACACGGGATGACTCCAGTCTGAAATGTGACTGATCATGGCTAATCAGGAATTTATTTGGTTTTTCCTGAAGACAAGCTGTCTCGCTTTAGGGAGCTTTCAAATCTCATCTGCTTTCCATCTTCTATACATTTCGTCCCACTTGGATAATGAAACTGATTCTCATTTGACCTTGCTTCAAGTGGCACCTGGGCTTCCCAGTTGTCCCCACCGGTGCAAGGCTGCAACGCACAGGTCAGTGCTGCAGACAGAAACAAGTGAATTTCACTGAAATGCCTTGAAACTTTCTTTCTTACATGAGCATCTGTAAGACATACTCATTTCAATAATAAAATACATCTGCTATTTTCACTTCCCCCTGCTCCAGTCCTACTCCCAGGAGATCTTCATGACTTGTCTCTAATGTGGACCTTACCCTTTCTGCCTGAGGATGCCAGGTTCCACCCTCACTCCTGTGAACAGGCCTAAAATCCTCCCCAGCCATTCTGCTGAAGTTGAAGGGTGGGTTTTTCTGTGGTTTCCAAACTGGGTTGCTAACCTTCTCAAACAGTTCTTAAAAAAAATTCCCTCTGGGATTCATAGGGGGCCATTTATACACTAATAAGTCAATGTAACTAATCAAGGTTCGCATTCTTAGGCTGTTTATCTACTCCATGCATAAGGGAAGACTGTCACTTCTGAGAGCTGTGGCTTCTGCTGGCCATAACACCAGAGCATGGCCAAGCTGAACGTACTCCCAAACACCTTGTTTTGCTCAGGGTGTTTCAGATCCCCTGGCACAAATGCTGGATCTCACACTCTGAGTTAGGTACAGAAACACCAACAAACCCTTCCCCTCTCGAATGTAAATATAACCCAGCATTTCAATAGCTGTGTTGTTATAAGTGGACTTGATACGGCCACAGCAGAGCTACCAAAACACTGGATTAGACGCAGATGTCTCACAAGCCAATCCAATTTTAACTCATTCACTGATTGGCATCACAGGCAGCTCAGCCACCTTTGCTTGAGCATTGCACAATCAGCCACCTTTGCTGAGCAATGCCCAGACCAAGAGCCAAAATTTTCAAAGAACTGTGCCTAAAGCTGTGCATGCAGAGCTGGTATAATGCAGCTCTGATGATGAAGTCAGCTTTTGGTTTAGCTGCCTGGTTTTTCATGGGCATGTCCCAGGATTAAACAAACAGAAGTTCATTGGGCCTATAGAGCCATTTTAATGCATATGGTCCTCCTGTGATGAGCACAACATTTGTGTGCACACACTGTAGTCATCACTAAGACTGGTTTCAAATGCCTCAAAAAGTTACCAGCTCAACCCTTAAAGTATCATGGTATTTAAACCTATAAATGTCAAGATTCCTGTGTTTTCTGGTTTTGAAACACTAAGTCTTTCCAATACTTCTCTCCGTTCTGAGGGGCTATAAATTCCAAGGAGACAAAAAAAAAAAAAGCTTTTATTTTTGTTTCTTTTTTTTTAAAGAAAGAAAATTAAAGCATTTATAAAGTAACTTGATTCCAGAAGCCAGGGACATTAGAGACTGCAGATTCAATAAGCTGCAATAAATTTAGACTGATAATTCTGCTTCATAAATTACTTTTGATTTTTTTTCTCATTTATATACACATATGAAAAATGAATACCTCAACTTACTCCTGATTCCTACCTATTTATGAAGCAAGAATCAGACTTCCATTGTACATAATAAGATCATAAACCCAGCAATTATTCATGAGTTATGATCACAAAAAATTGTAAACGTTCAACTGGAATAATGGTATAGGATATAAAAACAATGGAAATTAAAGAGCATTCTAGCTCCACAACCTTATTTTCCTCTGATTCTGCTTCTCTTTCTGTGAATCCTGGGGATATTTCCTACTTACCCCACAACGATGATTTATGACTTGCTATATCATGCTGTGAATATCTAAGAAACCACTTGAATTTTATACAAAAAATATTGGCAGAATGTAAAATAGAATACTACGCCATCTTAGCAACACTGAAATGTGTGCTCCACTGCTACAAAACTGATGGAACAAGCCACAATAAGCTGATTTATTTAATTATTGTTGCTATTTAGTGAAGCTGTATTTTGGAAGAGAGGAAATGGTTTGTGATTGATTCCATCTCTCATTTCACTCTCAAGTAAAAGTCTTGATCTAAATCCCAATAAAAATCAATAGAGAGACTTCCAGTGAACATTTCCTGGACTCCAAGTGAGTTAATGACTCACTCCACATATCTGCTCATGTACTTCCTGCCTCAGAGTAACTTCTAGAGCAAGTTGTTCATATCTGACCTGCACAGTCTCTGCCACTTTTATTCCCCACTATTTTAAAATTCAAAAGAACTTAAACTGCTTTAATCTGGGTTGGGTTTTTTTTTTTGTCTCTACTTAAGTATAGCTGGTCTTTGTCATGCATGCATTAGTTTCTATAGAAATGTGTGTTATAACTTCAGTCATGATCAAGGACTGTATTTTGATTTGTCTGTGGCATTTGATTTGCTACCAGATTAACAGGTTATCAACTTCCAGCTGCCTGTAGCTGTAACTGTACACATGTACACGGGTACACATGTAAATAAGTAAATTAAAAAAGAAATAAATCATAACTCAGGTTTTTAACCAACAATACAACCATTTAACCAACAAATAACAACCATTCCATGTAAAAATCCAGGATGGACATCTTTCAGATTTCCTGTATGTAGAACTATACCAGAGAAGTTTGAGGACTTTAGTATAAAGCCACGTCCAAGAAAAAAGAAGAAAAACAAGTCATGCTTTCTGATGTCCCATAAGGCATGGTAAAGAAACTGAAATAGAAAGACCTATGATACTAAAAAAAAAAATAAAAAAATTCCCTTACTAGTGGAAATAGAAGCATTTATAGACCAATAATGTGGAGGACAAGAAGACACAATTACAGTCTCAACAGCCAGCATGAGGGGTAATGTGTGTGTCAGTGGAAGGACTATGGCAACCTGATCCATCAGAAGTCCCCAAGAGGAATCCCACAAACAGTGGAAATACTTTAAAATTAATGTAATATTTGTCTAGTTGATCGCCACTACATAAAATGGCATTTCTCTAAATCCTGAGCATCAAATGCACAACAGAACAGGGCAGCGAAGGTGCCTCACTCATTTCACAGCTGCGCTGAGATGCCTTTCCATGACTCCTTTCTATTTGATTTTACATTCTTACACAACTCCCAAACTTGTCCTGATGCCATTTAATTAATTGAAATCACTCCTGCAGCCTGAGACTGAACACTGAATGTTGTAATCCCTCTTGTTTAAATCAAGATTCTTTCAAATGTGGGCAAACACGCTGCCTGGTAGGTGTGCCTCCCTAAACATGTCAAAGAATAATCTGCCTGCATGTCCAATTGCCAAGCCACGTGGCTTGGCAGCCTTGCTGCAGTGGGATAAATATTATACCACTCAATACAGAGAGACATCTGGGCTTGGGGCATGCCTGGTGACACACCCCGAGGTTAAGCCTCCCTTTTCTATATTCCTTGCTCTGTGCTGAGAATTTAGCACATACTTTCTTGCCACAGCCAAACCTGCCGGACACAGAGGTGAAAGGTCTCCATCAAATCAAGCAAACGCAGTTTGGGAAGGGCAGGACATGGAGAGGCTCTGCAAGAGACATCTCTGGCCTCTGCTGCAGCAAGCATGGGGCAGAGATGGGCCAAATCAGCCAAAGCATGACTGAGGACAGAGGGATGAGTTCAAACCTTCCCCAGCAAGGTCTTTGTGTTCATATTCTGAGCATAAAGAGCAGGTCTGCCTCGGCAAGTAATTTTTTGCCTTCCACCAACCTTATGGCTGCACTGGATCCAAGCTGATGAAGGACTAAGGATGCTCTCACAAAGGGGCAGAGGCAACCACAGCCACCAAACCCTTGCCACAGCCCTGGATCATCTGTGCTGCTCCACAGCCCACACTGGAGATTCTCTCCTTTGCTCCCTCCAGACAGCCCAGGTGCAGCCTGGTTTACAAGTTATGGGGATCTGGATGGAGACTGATAATGTATTCTTAGATCTAAGCGGCTGCCAAAAAATCCCTCATGGAAATCAAGCAAAGCTGCCCATGAGAACAGTTGAAGACAAGCAAGTGTTTGTCAGACAGCTACAGATAACTGCCAGGCTCCAATACTCAAAACAGTACCAGGAATTTAACCATAGAAAATCCCAAAACCCAGCCTGCCTGACTGCCAAACCCTGTGTTTTTAACAAGGGTTGAAAAACAGTCTAAAGTAACTCTGCTGGTTATGCAGAAGGAACAGTACAGCTTGATGCTTTTTAAGCAGGAAGTAAAATTCAGCTCCTATTACATCTTCTAAGAAGAAAAAGACTGTAACAGCAATCCCAGGCAAATGTGATCCCGGATTAAGAAACAGCCATACACTTCTGCCCTAAAGCCCCTCTGCTGATTGCCACCTCCGATTCATCCACCTCCATGCCTATGTTTCAATATTATCTCCTATAAAAAGTTGAATTCCGTAATGTTGGCAAGACAGATGCTTCCTGTCCTGTCTATATGGCAAGGTTTATGCAAAATAAAATAGAAATCCTTAGGGCTGGGAGAAGCAGTTATTGCTATGAATAGTCCCTCCGTGCGTTATTCACATAAGGAAGCTTTTACAGTGTTGAAAAGCTGAGCCCAGAAATTCTGCTGTGATTTTTAATGCCATAAAAATCTACATTTACTGACAGCATTAAAAACCATATGGACACAGAATAACTCACTGAAAAGCACAATGGGTTGTGTCGTTAGATGGTCTGTCACCAGTTACTTGTGCAGAGCCACACTGCTTTAGAATCCTGTGCGTTACCATTCCCTATACACAACTGAAATTCTGTGCCTAATGTGGCATAATATTTGGGTTGAAATCATATGACAACAGGAAAGCCTAGTCACAAATATTTGATATATAAAATAAAATCACAGGAGAGTAGAAGTTTATGATCCGTAGCTCATGTATTTCAGGTTCAAGCATCACATGAGCTTGATTCACACTGAGTCTGCTTTTGGAAGAGTCATGCTCAGCATGTGCCCAAGAAGACAGGACAGGAAACCTACCCAGAGGCTCCACCTGCAAACCTCTTCTATCATGAGATGAAAGGCTGAAATGAAGGAAGCTCTATGTCAGCTAATGAGCACTGACAGGACCAGTTGAGATTTTTATAGGTGCATTAGATTCCAAGAACTCACCCACGTACCTTCAACAGCCCATTAAATCATTAGAATGAAACACAGGGAGTTAGAAAGCAAAGAGCCAAAGAACTTTCACAGTTTCTGCTCCTTTCTTTCCAGTTCTGGGAGTTTGACACTTCCACCTCCTTTCCAGAAATCTTTCAAAAACTTGTTTTCCGGGGAAGAAAACCTGTTCCTGATTTTTTTGCTGTTTGGTGACACATGGCATTACTACTTGTGCTACCAACACCTCCTTCCCAGAAGCATCAGCATGCCTTTGACTTTTAGACTCTTGGTACATGTCCTGCTTCTCCCTCACTGACTACACTGGTAAAATAAAGTCCATGAGCTCCAGCACAGCTGCCTCTCCCTACAGAAATACCCACAGCAGAGGCCACTGCAATTGCAGACTCATTCCCAGAACTGCAGGATGATTCAAAGCTCACTGGGGATGCAGCAAAGGGATAGCAAATACCAGCTCCTTTTCCAAAAGCTTTACAATGCATCAACCCTCATTTCCTATTTGCCTCAGATCAACGACTTCAAATCTCCATCCTATATTAATGTGCATCTGATGCTGATAGTTCAGTTAAATTAAATTAGGGAAGATTGGTGATGATGGTGAATATAGTGAGATTGTTGCCAAATGAGGCTCTCCCTCCACATTCAGCACTCTTATGAAATGCAGCCTCACAATAGGGAGCTCACTCTTCCATGTTTTTTGCCAGCTGGGTAAACAGAGAGCTTAAGGCAAGAACAGTAAACCTGATCTGACACCCAAATCCATAGAAATTATTTAAATAATTGCCCAAGCGCCTTAGCTAAGGCAAAGGGCACTCACTGGATTCAGAGATTCCACTGTACTACTGTAGACTGTTCCGGCATTTTGCCACAGCGTTTTAGGAAATGAGTTGCAAGCACCTGAATGAGAAAATTTTTATCTGATTTTTCCAAAATCACTCAGCAAGCTCTGATCAACAAACTCTAAACCTTTCATTTACCCACTCTCTTTTCTATGCAGTACATGCATCAACACCCCAATCTGAAATGAAAATCCTAGTCATCTGAAACTCAGCAGAATATTTTCTTGAGCATCCTATTAAACTTCACAATACAAAAAAACCTGGGCAAACAACATACCAACTGCAATAAAAAGCATGTCTGCACCACAACAGGAGATGTGAAAATGCAGCCATACACTCACCAGGCCTGCCAGCTCCTCGGGGTATTTATGCAGAGAGTTCCCTGCCACAGGATTACCTGATTTAACTAAGTTAAAGCCTACTCAGTACACCTGCAAGCTGGCTGTATCTCATCACAGAGTGTCAGAGGCAGACACGCTCACACAGGCCTTCAGATTTCCTCCAAGAGAGCCAACAAAGTGCATTAAAATATGCTGGTTTCCTCTCAGTGTGCTCATCAATATCTGTCATAATTGCAAAATTAAGGATTATTCCATGTGTCTGTTTGGTTTTCCCAAGCATTGAAATATAATCTCACATTTAAAGGGACACAGTACCCACAAAAATCTCATTCTGCCTGAGTTTCTCTGCTTGCTCTTACTCACTAATAACTAAATCACTGTTCAGCACGAAGTCAGTGTTTGTCCTTTTACCTTCCATAAAACTATTTCTGTTGGAAAAATTAACAAAGATCTCTGCAAATGCACCTGCCCATGGGAAACACTGATGGGACACCTGAGGATAAGATATTTGGATGAGACAACTGAGCACAATACACTGTCTTTGAATATGAAGGTGGAAAGCAGGCACTGATACAACTGAAGCATCCTGAGCAAACCAGGCCCTGAGTTACTTGCTTTGTAACCCAAGGAGGAGATGTAGTTTGTCTAGTCTACTCTCCAAAGCCTTCTCAAGCAATAAGAAGGAGTGAATGAGTGCTATGATACAAAAAAAATACTAGAAAAATGGGAGTTCAGGAATTCTAATTTAAATAGAAGCATCTCTTACGCACAAACTAGGTGAGCCAGCCAGCAGAAAAGGTCCCCTTTGTGAGTGCAGAGAAGTGCAATTTGAAAAAGAAAAATTTAAAGTTTCAGTTCTAGTTTTGATACTGATTCCCTCCTGACAGAACTCCTTCATCTTTCTGTGGCTGAGGCTTATCATATTCTGTAAAAAACAGGGAACGAAGACTGAAACTGCTATTACTACTCCAGACCATGACACATTATGGCAGAGTGCAAATAGATTGTAAAGACTCTTTGGAACAGCTACAATAAGACTCCTGAAAATAAATATTTAGGCAAAATGTGTTTTGGGTAAGTAACACTAAAAACATTGCATATATAAACAGTAAGTCTTTGTCAAATTCTCCAGTTATTGACACCATCCTGTTACAGTCCCTCACAACATCCCCTCTTACCCTGTTTATGCTCCTTGCACTCTCCTGTAGGAGCTGCCTGCCACTCTTAGGCAGAATTTACTATATTTTATTTTTGCCCTGTGAATTTGAACAAAAAAAATAATAAAAGACCTACCGACTTGAGCAGTGTCAGCAGGGACAGCAGCCCCTCTGCAATATAGCTGCCCCCTCCCTGCTCCAACTTGAGTGTCAGCAACACGGTCCCCCCCGGGCAAAGCAGCTCAGCTTTAGAGCATCCCTCAACTGAGGTTAGAACCTCCTGCATGTGGGTAGGAGTCAGCTGGGGTGAAACTCAAGCTACCAGTGCAGTGAACACAACTCTGGTTTTCATCTGCTACATTAATCCCTCTTCTTATGACAACACATTTTCCTGAACAGCCTCACCTAAGGGGCTTTAAAACTGAGTGGGCAAGATTTCTTTTGTCAAGTCTTTTCTCAAGGCTGAAAAGAGCTATAGGAGACTGAGAGCAAGGGGGAGTCGATCTGCATCATCGTATCACTTTCCTGCAAAATATTACACTTGAACACAACTCAGCTATTTTGTTCTCACATCCTTCACTATGCCTGAGTAAGCAACACAGAGCTGAGATTTTCTACTTTTTGAGTGTGTTACTTCATTTGTCAGCTCATATTTCTGTTTAACCAGAAAGACATGTCAGTCTCTTTGAAGAAGAATATTATTGTGAATAATGTAATCAGCTTCCTCTGTCCTGAAATGTTCCTTTTGCTACTAGACAATGGAATAAATCCAAGAATTCCTGTGAGTTCCTGTTTTGAATCATTGGTGCACAGCGTCTTAGCTACCAGCTCTTCAGACAGTCTCCTACATTGCAGGCTTAAAGTTCCCTTCGTATTTCCTGTTCTTCCAGATGCCAGTGGAGCTGGGATGAGCTCTGGCACCTGCCACTAAGCACAGCATCAACGTGAGCAAGGAGTAGGTTCAGGCTGGGATAATAAGCCTGAATTTCAGAAACCAAAAAATGGATACAGATCTGTCCCATTTATGCCCTTAGAACTTCATAAAGGGAGTTTGTTCTGTCTCCCTCTCTCAGTTTGTCCTCTTGAGGACTTATATATCCAGCTCTTCATGGCAGGAGGGTGATTGTGTTGAATCATGTAACCCAACAAGGGACAGAAGTCTGCCCTGAAGCAGGGTGAGCTGACACCTCATCTATCTTTTAGTTATTCAAACTATTAAAACATGCAAAAATTCTCTCATTTCCATTCAGCTGATTAGCAGCTTTTGGGAGGAGAATGTTCTTTATGTATAGAGCAATGTCATGTTCTGCATTTTATAAATATGGATAAAAAATTTCCAGGAATGGTTTAAAAATATATGCATTAAATAATAACTTGATAAGCAATGTCTGCCCTGGGGTGTATGTCAGGACAGGTCTTGTCACGAAAACCTTTAAAATGAAAAAGCTCTTCATTTCAAGTCTCACCTATTTCTGCCCTATTTCATTTTCTTACCATGACAAGCAGGGACACTGGGTATGGGCAGGGCTGAACACAGGGACTGAACAGTAACACACCAGTGGCTCATCCACAGTTATCCCCTCCTGGACCCGGGAAAGGTGTGGTAGCCATACAGAGCTGCTATTGAATTTGGGATCAGACTTTGCTGAACTTGTCCTACTCATCACTTCTAACCTTGCTTTTACCTGCTCAACACTCCACATCTTCCCTCTGCAACATCAGACTTGTGCTTACAGTCTCTCTTTATACCTTTAAAACCTTGCAACAGTGATGTGAATCCAAATATGGGAAGAAAGGAGCCAAGGATGTGGACAGAAAATCCTGAGGCTGAAGAATAACCAGGTAACTGGCAGATTGCTCACAGCAGGATCGATAACAATTTAGGATACTGAGGCACCATGAGGATCACAGAGTGAGGCTTCTTTTGTAATTCTTAGTTACTTTCAGAACATCTTGATGGGATGGATTAGTATTATCAGAATTGTAGAGATGGGAAAATAGATTTTCTGATTCTAATTGTGATGTCCTTATGATGAAGCCATGGCCCACCTATACATAAGCAATTTTTTCTATGGCATATATACATCTCTGTGCCTCTATCTGCCCCATCACCTCGCACATGAGTAATAGCACAGCTGTCACCACCAGCCTGGAACAGGTCTAACCAGGCATGGAGGTATTCCAGTGTGAGCTGGCCCGCTGTCAGGGAAGTGCTGCTTCAGGAGAAATTTGGTTATAACATATCAGGAAGGAAAAAACACCCCAACAACTCATTTGCACGTATAAGGTTTTTCTCCTCAGCTAGAGGAATGCAAATACCAGACAGCCTTTACATTGCCTCCAACGGTTTGGCTGATTATCACATTTCTAATTCCAGTTCACACAATCCACACAGCACTTTCTTATTATGGATGTGCTGCTGACATGTACAAAGACTGATTAGATAGTCAGACACAAACCAAGGAAATAATAAATATACAACTCCACTTTTCAGAGAATTATTTTACTATAGGCACAGTTGTGTGCAGAGTTTAATTTGTCTTCAAGGCAGTCTGACCTGCCTTTTCTTTGCAAAAAGATTTCCAGCTATTGAGTTAAATCTTCCAGGTTGATAAATCACATAATAACACTTTTTGGGTTTATCATTTTCCCATCTGCTAGACAGGGAACTATTTTTGACTATCCTTATTACAGGTCTTACAAAGCCACTTTCCTAATTCTATCAGTGAGCCAAGAAATGCTTTTCTCTTTACATGTGCCACCTTGCAAATGTACCTATTCCTTGTTCATCAGTAGGAGAAAAATACACCACAAAGGCCAAGCTCGCTTCTTTTCAGGTAAGCAGTGCCTTGGGTGGCCAAGGGTTGCATACCAGAGTGGACAATCCACAGAGGTTTTCTGATGGGCTGCAGAACAAAAATAACCTTCTTTTGTGCCAAGCTCTACGGGTCAGGCCCAAGGGTGGCATCAGTGATGGCCTTCTCCTGTCTAAGTGGTCACTTATGGGCTGTGCTCAAAGGCAGCTGAGTGATACAGAGGTGCAGAGTGAGCTGCAGTTATACATTGCAATAGATGACCTTGGGTTTCTAGTGAGCAAGCTCAAAGAGAACTCAATAAAGCCAGAGAAGATGCAAAAAAGGCTGATAAGGTTGATCGAAGTTCCAGAGTGACTCTTCAGTTTAGGAAAATGTGACTTCAAGCAAAGAATATGACAGAAGCCTATTAAATTGGGCATGGGATGGAGATGGTAAACAGGAAAGGAGCATCAGATAAAATTAGCAGGTGGCTCAAAGCAAATACAAAATAAATACTTCTGACATATCACATTCCTAAACAGCAGAACAGGTGCTGTTGTAGTTGCTAGAAGTTTGGTTTTGAAATGAAATTGGACAAGATCCTGGAAAGAAACTATTAAAAGCCTACTAAACATCAGCTTTACCTTAGGATGTGAGCCACAAATGTGAGCTGGAGGCTGGGACAGTACCAGGGGGAACGTGACCCTTATGTTCCTGTCCTGTTCTTACACTAACTGTGTCAGTGGCAGTTGGCACAAAAAGAGACTGAACTGGATGGATACTTGGCCTGACCTCATACACTTGGTCTTGTGCTTTAACTGAAAGTGAGTTTCTAAGCAGTAAAACCAGTAATGTAACCTTACACCCAAGCAGGACGTGCCTTTATCCTAGTGCCTTCCACATGATAGTTATGATAAAACACCTTATTTTCTACAGCCTAAACTTTACCATTTGTGAAATGATACTAATGGTTCCCATCTTTTAGAGATACTCCATGATCTACAAATAATGCAATGCCAAGGAGTTGCTCGAGCTATTATCCAAAACCTTCCAGCCACCTAAATGTGTTGATATGTGCTGGTCCAATTAGTCAAGGGTCAGTGAAAAGGTCTTAAAAGAAGGGGTAAAGAAACATCAGGCATTAAATTTGATTTTCAGAAACACTGACTGTTGGAGAGTATTTAATGCCTTTTGAGGTCAAATCCTCCTTTTTGTGTTTATTTTGGAATCCAGGATGAGGGACTCAGGCTGCTGTTTACAGAAGTGTGAAGAGTCAAATTCAAACTTAGGTAGCCTGTTTATGGTTACAAGATGTTGCAACAGCAGTGAGAGGATCAGGCCTGGTGGATTCCTGACTTCTGCTAGAAAAGAAGCTGGGCAGGAAAAAGAAAGCTGGAATTGTCCTGCCTACAGTGCAGAGAGGATGGACCCAAGTGACCTTTAATTAAACACAGCACCCGGATAACGCCGTGCCAGCATGGCTGCGGGGCTTGCCAGGGAAACAAAGTGAATTACGAACTCCACGACGGGGCAGCTGGGAAGCTGCTACTGTCCTTTAAACTGGCAATCAGATAATTTAAAGTTGGCTTCTGTGGAGTCATTTTGTACAACAGGACTGCAGCAGAGGCACACTCAAGTCTATGTGGTCACCCAAGGTTGAGGCAGGGACACAAACCCACCTTGGCAGCTGCAGTGGGACTGAGGCTATTTCCTATCCCCTCATGGAGCATGGAGGGAAGAACTTCCACTAGTATGATTTCTTCAGCTTAATTCTTTTCTAATTTAGACTTTCCCCTTCATGTATGACCCTCACAGATCTAATTTTTGGCTGAGAGCCAGCACCAGGTGTATCATTCCAGGTCCTGACCACTCACCAGCTCCACCCAGCAGAGAAGTAGCATCTCTTGATCTCCCAGAGAGTTTCGTAATTAAATATTAAAGAGTGCTGCTTATTCATAGTTTTCCAGGCTTTCATTTCAGCTGGCACTTCAAACCCATAATATCATCATTTCTCTACAAGTCTCTTCAGTTAGGATTAGTTTTGTCAGTCTTGAGTATTTTTCTGTATTAGTCTCCTACATCTCAAGGTTAGTTTATGCTGCTGGGATTTCTTGTACAGCTATGGTGCTGCTTTGCTTTATACTCTGTATCAGACTGGTGTTTTATTTTGATAAAGAATTGTAATGATTTACAATAAGACCCTTGTTTACAACACTTAAAGTTCAAGCAGACTTCGCATAGTCTCTAGTTTTCCTATTACCACTGCCCGGAAGGATCTCCAAGAAGTTTTAAACAAGGACCTGGCTGATAGAAAGGAAAACTCTGGTATCTTATTATAGGATAAGGGGAGAAAATAGGGAAGAAAAATAAACCCAAATCTGACAGCAGGAGAAAGTTGTCACCTGCTCTGTGGTATGAAGGGGAGTTTTACTGTATCTCAGTGGAAGCAGCAGCTCCTTTAGAGGCAGAAGAAGCACTTCTAATAATCTTTCCAGCTAAGTGAGGTAAAAACCAGTTTACTGCCATGAAAAGATCATGAAGGAGAATACTGGCACTGGGTACCCTGCTCTTTCCTGCAGCAAATTTTGAAACTGTGCCAAATCTGCTGCCAGGTTGGAGCTGGGAATAAGAGCACTAGGTAGGGCATTTATTTGCACCAACTCCTGCAATTTGGGGGAGCTTCTGCCTTTTGGCAAATATAGCACTGCCACCTCGAGTGATGGCAACCAGCATGTCCAGAAGACTTGTGACTACACCTGTACAAGTATTTGAATGATATGTACAGTTCATTTGCTCTCATCTCCTCCTCATTAACATCTCTGTGTTAGAGACATTCATCCAAAAGTTGATAAAGCTTTTGCTCCCCAAAATGCAGTGACAGAGGACTGGAGTCATGCCTGGGGTGGTCTTAGCATCACAGGAGCTTTTCAATGAATGATTTTCTTCTGTTTACAAAACTTGTATTTCTATTTTCACACCTCCATGCCTGCTGTTTGGGAATACACTTAGGATCTAATAACTTTACAGTGCAGTTCCTTCACAGCTCCAAAGCTGATTAAAGAGATCATCTGGAGAAGAGAGAGGTGAGGAATATGGGTCTGATCCCCAGATAGTGTAAAAGCAGTGGATCTCAAGTGAGATCAAAAAAGGTACTAAGAACTAATTCTATATCTTGTAATAATATCCTTGAAAAGGATGGAGGAAATTAGGGACTGGTGGCACTTCTCACCCTCCCCTGTTGCAAAGGTGCATGTCAGCATTGAAATCTGCTTATCCTAGTTCTCAGAGGATTAACTAAACATAAAAGACACAATTTATAATACTAAATAAAACAAGAATCACATATACAATATACAGGGCAGGGGCAGTTAAGCACCTACACATTTTAATATCAGCTGTGTCTGCAAACTGTCATCCCTAAAAGGTCGTTAAAATAATCTGGCCCTTTATCAAGAGCAAACTTCTGCTGACTGATAATGCTGAATACCTGATGCTAATTCCAGTTATCTCTACAAGCTAAATTAACCCTTTCCTGAGCATATGTGCTGCCTGTGATATATGAGCTGCCTTTATGCAAATTTTGTTCTTTTCCCATCAAAGGCATTTTCAGTCAATTCTGTAGTTCTTTAACAAACTTTTAATCTTGTTGCTATTTTACCTTCACACGTACTGCTCTATCTTCATAAGGATAAGATGTAAGCACTTAGCTGAGTTTGGAGGAAAAATAAGATCAAGTATCATTTACACATCCCTTACAGAGGGCCCTGTCCCTATCAGGTGCCAAAACACTCAGCTCCCCTTAACTGCAACGTGAGATAGCAGCGACTTCACCAACAGCATTTGGCTTTTTTCAGGTTTGGGTCCCTCACAGACTCCTGCAGACACCAGCAACAACTTCATAAACGAGCAGGGATTTTGATAACTTGTACAAAAGAGCACAGGAGGCTATCAGCTCTAGTGACAGAGCTGCAGGTCTGCTTATAGGGAAGACAAGATCCCTTACATGTCTTAACCAGCTAAACAACATCCCAGAGGCTTTCATGTCCCATGTGCTGGGTGATAGCTGCAAACACATCCCTCTGATAAAAAGTCACGTCCTTTGCTAAAGCTTCAAACCCAGTGACACAAGGGTGCTTCTGGATAAATAGATTCCCCTGAAATATTTGTTTCATGTGACAGATTATTCCTAAGAGGTTTCAAATGCTCCAGACTTTAGTCAATACCTGACTCTACAGCTCTTGCTATCACTGCCCCTTTCGATTTCCTTTGGTTTTCTTTCCTTGAGATCAAGGTGATCTATTTTTAGTGCAGGGACTGGTTAAGTGAGGAGTTGCTATAGTGACAGATAGCTGATACAAACTGAGTCCCACTGCAATTCCTGGGGCTGGGAAAGGAACACTCCCCGAAGTGGGGCAGCAGCTGGGGGTGCCCAGACACTGCTCAGCTCAGGGGGCATTAAAAACTGCCCAGGACTCTCAGGGTGATGCTTAATGCATATGAAACAGCCAGAAGGCAGCCTGGGTACCTGGTGTAGGAAACACAAACATCTTGCTGCCTCTGTTGGCCCAGTAAATGTGCTGGTGTTGGTCTTCAGCTTTGCAGTGGTCCCCTTCTCCAAATCAGCTGCACAAATACATCCACCAAGAAGTCACTCTGCTCCTGAATGTTCATCAAAACAAGAACAGTTTTGTGCCTGCATTGAGAATTGTGTGGGAAAAGATGTATAGCCACAATATTTGCAATTTCAGCTTTCCTTACAACTGAACAACTGAGCATCACATAAACTTTGGTTGGAAAGGGTGTCAGGAGGACCCTTCTTTATGTCCCACTCAAAACAGGTCTGGTATCAACCAAGACCAAGTCAACCATGGCTTTGATTAGAAGACTTGAAAATGTCTTAGGATGGTGGCCACAGCCTCTCTAGGTTACCTGTGACAGTTACCACACCAACCTCTTGAGGGAGTTTTTGCTGAGCCTGATCCTCCTCAGGCACAAATTCTTGCCTTGTCCTCCTTCTTTTACCATCTGGGAAGAGTTTGGCTTCATCCCCTTTGAGACTGCCCTTCAGGTAGTTGCAAGCTCTATTAAAATACACCTTAGTCTTCTCTCTGCTGGACAAAAAAACCCTGCCAGTTTCCTCAGCGTCTCCTCACAGATCCCAAAACATCTGCTGTAGGTCACAAAACATTTTGATAGCCCTCCAGGAAAACCCTTTTCAGTTTCCCAGCCTCCTTCTGTCCTTTTGTTGGAGGGGAACAAGAAATTGGCACCTTGTCCCAGGTGCAGCCCAGCAGGCCGAGGTGGAAGGGGATAATAACTCCCTGGACTGGATTGCTCCATTCCTCCTGATGTAACCCAGTATGTGGCTCACCTGCTAATAGTGACAGCACATTTCTGGATCATTTTCCAAATTGTATCCACCACAACCCCAAGTCCTGGGGTGACTGACTCACTGGGAGTCAGGACCCAGCATGTCCTGCTGCAGGCTCACCTCACCACCCAGGTCTGATGAACATTACCAGTCCCCATACTGATCCCTTGGATGTTAACTATCCCTAAATTCAGTAATGCAATTAGGTCCCTCAGGAAATGCCAACATTATTCCAGCTTCTCATCCTTTCAATTCAGTCTTCCTTTCAAGGAGACTGGTGCAGCCCTCACCTCTGAAAGCCCACTCAACTTTTGTAGTCATTCCTGCAGCAAGAACCCTTCCATTGCAAGCTTTCCATCTCCTTCATGTCTCAGTTTGACTTGCCATCTCATTTCTGCCTCATCTGTATTTCTTAAACTGATTAATTGCCCTGTTCTGGTTTATTATCCCTAATTATACTCTCTCTATACAAGCAGTAAAAATGCCACAAATCATCTGTTCCTCTCCAGGAACACTGCCCCCCAGGAAAGGCAGGATTGTCACAGGGATCCTGGGTTCACTATCATCATTCCTGCTCTGACTGAAATAAAACCACGGGGCCAGATGGGCAGGATCTGTTAAACAATCTGGTGACTGTAGATCCGAGTGTGTCAAAAGGGTCCTTGTTGCCCCACAGGGAACAGAGCACTGGGAAGCAGCTGTTTTCTAATGACTGGAAAGAACTCTGAAGAAACAACAGGATGCTGTTAAATAGCATCAGCTAATCCCATCACTCCTCCTCCAGCTAAATTGCCCCAATTTTATCAGAGGAGGAGCAGAAAAAGGACAGAATGGGAACTCTCCGGTGCAAGCGCTGGGGTCTGTCCTTAAACCAAGTAAGGCTGTGTGACCTTTCCAGCAGGGAGAATTTGGACTCCTGAGCCAAGCCTGCCAGCTGCACCACGATATCTCACAGCAGCCCTTCATCCCCCGAGAGCGAAGACTTCACGTGTCAGTGTGACTCTGGAATGACAGTCTAATGGCTGAAACAATTTTCAGTTTAATCTCAGTAGTAAGGGCACTTTTAAGTCCTTGAACTGCTTTTAGGTTGGACAAGAATAGAGGTGAAAGTAGAAAACAGCTGAATCTTGGTAATTCCTGTGATTTGCTGATCCACTAAACCTGACAAACAAACTGCCTTAACAACGTCTTTGAAATTGCAGTCTTGGGCAATTCACTGAAACTTTGAGCAAGGAGTCAATAGTCCAAAACATTGATTTCTAATTAAACAAAAGTACCCACCTACCTAAATGCTACTTCAGTCAAGTGCAATTTTAGGCTGTAAAAACAGACCTGGACTTGAAATTTGCCTTTAAAGTCTGACAACAAGATTTGTAATATAGTTGCATGGGAGTATAAATAAATTGTGGTCTAACTTGGCACATTCAAATAAGTAGAAAGTCAGTCTAGGATAACAGCTTCTCTTAAATGCAGATATTCTTTTGAAGTGAGAACCCTTGGAAAGTACAGGGAAAGCAGGGAAAAAAAATTATCTCTATGCTACTCCCAACTGTAAGGATGAGAGGATGCATGGAAATGAGTAATTCCAGTGATTTTGAGTATGTAGGCTGTGACCCTCCAGCATCCATCATGAAAGCACTCCAGGCTGTGTTCCTTAAACTGAGGTGCTGTCGTTGTTTGGCCCTGATTGGCCAATGTGTAATATTGACACTTGATAAAACCAATGAAAGCGTAGGTACACCTGTGTGAACGCACATTTTAAATGCGGACCCGGGAAAGTTCCTTCTTCTGGTTCCCGGTTGGAGCAGAGGTAACAGGCTCTGCTTGGCCGCTCCGCCGCGGCCCTCGGGGCCGGGCCGGGCCTGGTGCGGCCGGGCGGGGCAGGGGAGGCCGCGGGGCCGAGCCACGGCCGCTGAGATCTGGCTGATGGAATCCGAGCTGCCTTCCGCAGCAGTGTGGCCGCTGGGAGAGCTTCCCAGAGCTGTCCCGGAGCCACGGATGAGACCGAGGGATGGAGAGAGTTCGGGCCCCTCTCCCCAGCCGCAGGGGTCCGGCCAGTGGCTGAAGCCGGGTGCGGCCCTGCGGTTTCACAGCCCCGGGAGAGGGAGAAGCCTGCAGCCCCAGCGCGGCCTGGAATGTATCACCTGATTGCTTTGGCCTGGCTGCTGCCTTTGTGAACTCTTTAAATGTTCAGATTAAATCAGAAAACTTCTGTCCTCTCTTGAGTGAGAGAAAAGCCAGAGTGAGGACACATAAAGAGACCACATAAAGATACTCAAAGTCAGAAAAGAAAGTGATGTCCTAGATGGAAGGATGATAAGGAGCTGTTATATTTTTTACATTAAAATCTCTTATAAGCTATGGTAATGGACTATAATATAATGAGACATTTTCCTTTAAACCATAGAGAAGCATGGGGAGATAAAAAGTTCAAATTGTAAACCTGAGCAAAGGAGTACAGGATTGAATAAGTCAATGTTGAAGTGGCTGTGATTGCTGAGAAATTTGAACAGAGAAATGAAGGTTTTGCCCCCCAAGAAGATGAAGAAGAAAACCTCTGTTCCCTGCAATAAAGATAATCTTAAAGATAGATAAAGAGAACCTTTGTTTTTGAACAGTTGGTCTTTAAAAAATAAACCCCATACATCAATTACGGCCCAGAGACACAGCTATGAAAGAATTGTGAATATGGGAGGAATTTCATGATACAGATGTTCTGGGCGGCCGTTATCATGAAATGTTTGTTTTGTTTTGTTAGTTTTTTTTTTTCCATAGCAAATAAGAAATGCTTCAATCCCTAAAAGAATTGAAGAAAGACTATTCTAGAACTGAGATAACTGACTGAAAATTCTAAATGTGATTTCTGTATGTTGTCAGTAAGAATGAAAGAAATTTTGGTAATAGAGGAGGAATGTTTTGAAAGTTTCATTCTAATTCTTGGGGTTTTTTTTCCCTTTTCTTTTTGTGTTAGTTAATAAAGTCTGTTCTTTGCAAGTTTAAGCCTGCTTTGCTCTTGATTACAGAATTTTAAATTGGCAACCCAAATTAATATTTCTGTCTGGTTTCAGACTGAAACCACGACAGGTGCCACATATGAAAGTCTTATCTACATTATTTTATTTTAACCTCAAAAATGAATCAGATATTTATTTATATCAGAAGTAACAGAGATAGTGTTCCAGCCTTATGTACATATCAGAAATGACTTGTTACTTGAAGATAACAGAAGTGGAGGATGGAAAAAGGAAATACTGATAAATACATAAATATTATTTGATGTCAGAAAAAGGCAGGATCTGCACCCTCTTTCACTCACAGTCAGTATCCAGCTTCCTTCTATCTCAGATTCTCCTTTTCCACTTCAATGAACTCCTCCCCATACTTTCGTTTCACATCTTTGCTCAGATTCAATCCCAAGATTGGTTTTTAGTTTGTTTCTCTCAGGAATAACATTTATCCCACTTTTCAAATAGAACTATTTGAATAGTTGCAAGATTACAGGAAAGTGTCCTTCAGACAGTTAAAAATGAAGTCTCTCTGCCGTTGCTGTGTCTGGGGGACAAATACCTGCACCCACAAGTAGCAACAAGGACCAGAACCACATGGACTTCTCCCAGATGGGAGATCTCCCTACCCAAAAACCTGCACATTTGTAAAGCAGCCCATCAAAAGGGAGGCTTGGCCCTGCTGCTCTCACCACATTGTTGACAACAGCATATCAGTGCTGAGTAATTCAGTCATTTATAGTAATACAGATATTTTTGACCAAATTTTGTGGTGAGACACACAGAGCTGCCTGGAGCAGGACTGGGAAGAAGAGTCAGTGGGCAGATTCATTTGCAGCACTGATCTGGAAATTTGTGCCTCAAGAACACGCTGTATTTTTACATGTCTAACCTGCCCTTCAGGCAAAAATAACTTCTTTGAAAATAAATTACTCAGAGAATTTGCATTCTTGGACAACTCATCATGAGGGCAGAGTCTACATCTTCTTTGAGTCTGCAAAGGGCTGCAAAGGCAGGATGCTGCACTCTGCTCAATCCACCTCCATTTTAATTTCCACCAAATCAGTGGAGGTCTTATGGGGTTTATTACTATCTGAATTTACAGATAGTGCCTGCTTGAAAACATTTTGCTGTTTTTACTGCTTCATGGCCAGAGTCCTTTTCCCCCCATTCAAATGCCTCAAAGCTTTGCACAAAGCCAGGATGTGCCAGAAAGCACCAGGACAGTGACTAGAAGGAAGCAGAAAATGGCAAACTAAAAAGTCTCAAACATTTAATCAGGCTTGTCACTGCTTTTCTCCTTCTTAACAACCAACTATAGAAATTTCACAGCTTCCAGGTCTCAGTGCTCTCTGTAGTACAAGATTAGTCAGTACTGATCAGCCAGGGTTGCACATCTAAAATCACTGTCAGCTCAACAGAGCATGAAAACCAGTAGAGAAAATCATTAACAAACCAAAGCTGTCTCAGTTTCTCATGCCCAGTCTCTGATGATGGTGGTTTTAAGCTGCTTTACTGGAGCAACAGGATTTTGTACTTTCAGTTCATTTATGGCAGCGCTGGAACATGCAGCAATTCCCTCACTATCATTTATTTCTTCAGAATTTTTTTCACTATGATTTCTCCCCCACTGCCTCATAACAAAAACATCCCACCAGAATGAGAAAAATAAATATATCTGATCCTCCCACAAGCAGCACCACCCACTTTGAGATGAAACACTGTGTGAGCTGCAGCTCTTCAGGCTGGAAGAGATGGAGATAAAGTCCTGTTTCTTTTTTGCAATTGCTTCTCCATCATGTTTTCTGTGCTTCATGTTTTCACCCTGCATTTCTCCCGTGTTTTCTGTCCCTGTTCTCAGGCTTGTGCCAATGAAAGGTGATGAGAGCCAGACTGAATAATCCCCTGGATTTTTATTTGCACTTGGAGAGGCTGTGAAGCTGCCCATTGACAACTGTGTGAGCTGGTCACATCCCACGGCACGTTACCTGCGCATGGTGATCATGGATGCAGTCACCACATCCCCGTTATTGGGAAGGAAGAATATAATTTCTCTGCTTGACACACGATCCACACTCACACCCAACCCCCGGGGTCTGGGAAGGACCATGACACGAAACAGAAGAAGCCCCTTGAGTTTTTGACTGAGAGGGGAAGACATTTCCCTTTAGGTAGAGTATTTAAGGACACCCCACAGCACCTCCCAGATGCTCTCTAGAGCCTCAGCAGCCCTCCATTCCATGGTGGTTACAGGGACATGAGATAAAATGGGCACTGAGCAAATGACGGAGCGACTCTGGGACCGCCTGATTCATGCAGGGCTGAAGCATCTTTGCACTTGTGTTTATTGGGGTCTGAAGCATCCAGCAGGGTCACTCCTAGTTTAGTCCTAATATGCCCCCAGTTATAACTACTGTCAGGGAAATTATCCTCAAGAGTGCCTTAGAGCTGGGACAGGACAGGGGCTGAGGGGTAGCACCGAGGTTTGCTTGGAGCCCCTTGGACCTGGCTTGTTGGGGCTCAGCTTTGGCACCTGATGATTGAAAGCCACCTGATTAAAGTAACAAACCCCAAGAGCAGCAGCATGGGCAAGCAGAAGCTCCTGGGCATTTCCATGCAGTTAAAAAGACCCCAAAACAAGTGTTTTGAGGCTAAATGCCTGGCATGAGGCAGCCCTAGTGCAGCCTCACAGCAGCCAGAAGTGCTGCAGAGCGGTTCCTTCACTGGGCACTCGTGACTTGGGTAGGGAAAAAACACTTTAAACATTACTCCTTTTGCATCTGTCACTCAGTCCTTTGTGGAATACGTGGTGTTCTTTAAAGGGCAGAGCAATTAGGCTCTCTGAGGTCAAAAATTTTTCCCCTTCAGAAATGCCACAGAGCTATCCATTTACAACACATCGGGCTGCAGTGAGAGCTGCCAGGAGGAGAAACTGCCAGAACCCTGCACAGCAACTGCAAGAGGAAGGAGGAAACTATGTAGTGGTGATCTAGAGGCTGGAGAAATTCTGGGTAATCCCTGTTCTAAACCCTGCCAAAATCCTATTGCATAAATCAGCTTCCCTGCTGTTTGGTGGACAGCTCAAGCTTTGAGGTCTCCCTGTTGGCTGCTCCTCTCCCAGAGCAAGCTGTGGGATTTCTGCCTTCACTCCTACTCTTGTTTGCTCCTGGTACTCATTTGTGTTTTTCTCTTTTCCCTCTCTGTGTGTCCTTTGCTGTGTGCATTCAAGTCCCTCATTGCTGTTCACTTGGAATAAAAGGACTGTAAGGCTCCAAACCTAGGGAATTACAGAGATTACTGTTCTTGGCAATGCCATTCTTTATTTCTTCACCAGGATGCAACCTCTGCACCAATGCAGAGGAGGGAAGGGGTTTAGCTCAACTGATACACAGAAGAATGGTACTACTTGATAATTTTAGTTGCAGTGGCCTGATAACATCTAGCCCTGAGAAGCCAAAAAGCTGCACTGGCCCAATCCTATTTTGGAAGGACTGGAGGATTCTTCCTTAAGAAGAATCTACAGAAACAAAAATTCCAAATTCAACCAGTCCAGGTGTCAGATTACCCCTTTTGGGTAAATATCTGGATATTTTTGTCTTGTTTCCTTTTCCACCCCTTTTCTGAATACAATGCAAGCTCATTTAGCTCCAGGGAGGCTGCTGTCATTCATTTCTCACCCCTGATGGTAGTTGACAACCAAATGGGATGTGCTGGTGTGTGACCAACCCTGAGGAGCCACCGAGCTCCTGGCTGCTACCAGTGCTCCTGCACACACTAATACTGATCATAAAACCTGCTGAGTGCCAGCAGTTCCCTTGAAAGCTGCTTAGAAAGTGTTTATTGAGGCCTAATAGCTACAAGATACAGATTAAATGCAGCAAATAATGTGAAGCTTTTGTTTTGATGCTTCCCTGCAATTAATTAAGGCCATTGGGGTGGGGGGCATGAGGGGAAGGCATTTGCAAGCGTGTTAACCTGTTCCCTGAAAGGAACCCAGACTCTGTTGGGATGGCAGAGGCAATCCCCACAGCAGGGCATCAAGGAAGGCAGGAACTCAGACACAAACCATTTGATTTTTCCCATCCTTGTGACTCGGTAGTTCTCTGTTGATGATGGAAGTGCAGAGAGCTGAGCTGGTCACACTCTTACAAGAATGGCATCTGCAAAATCTGTAGAGTAAAAACTGTGCAGAAAACTCTGCCTTGTGCTTGCTGAGTAGTGATGGAGTGGGCTACAAAGCTGGAATAATAGGAATGAGGAAAAGAAGGTGCAACTATTTTGGCACTGCTGGCATTAGAGTTCCAATTGTTTTTATCTAACTCTGTCACAAGCAATACAGTTCACATAATCAGTTTTTTTTTGTGCAGAACAAATTACTTTCTCCACGGAGGGAGTAGAGGACAGGGTTTAGAGTTAGAGGAAGCAGACATACAACATTATGTTTAGTGCTTCCAGCAGTGAATCTTTTTGCAGATACTGGCTATTCCCTTCTGTTGATGAAACCACAATAAGACAGTGAATTAATGGTCCAAAGTACCATTCAACGTTCAATCAACAAATTGCACGTGTGATTCCATCTATTCTACGTGAGAATTTAGGATGTTTAATTAGAAATTTGGGAAGGAATTTTATGTCTTTGAGATAAATATTCCCCTTCTTGTTGCATAAATTCTGTGACCTGTCTTTGTGCATGTTGCTGACACTGTGAAACTCCAAAGACCTGGGTCATTTCTCATTCACATTACCTTGACTTTCCTACCACTCCCACAGAAACCCTCAGGTGGGTTTAGGGAAACACGGAACAAAGCACAGTAAACAGTTTTAGATTTCAAATCACTTAATTGTATGCAGCAGGAACAAAAGGAGAAGTGTTTGCAAGTATTACAACTTAAAAATTGCACAACCAATCTTTAAATAAATTGGAAAACATTAAATAGAAAACCAAGCCCCCTGGGCAGCCACCCATCCAACAGCTGTAATTCCCCATCACTAAATGTACATGTATGTCTCAACATTGCCCATTGGGTCCAACCCTACTCCTGGTTTCATCATTCTGCTGGATTTGACACAGTGACTCCTGATCAACAGAGAGTAAAAGAGCCTTGCCTACCCTTTGTACATGTCAGCCTCTCTAAACTGAGCCTTATCCAGCTGATTCAGTGTAACATCAGTTTTAACCCTCTTAGTCACAGAACAGAATTGCTCAGTAACACTCGTGGTCTTCAGAGAACTAATGAACTACCATTAGTCCATATAGGAAATACATTAAAATTGACATTTCTCCGTTATTAAGAAAACAGCCAGATTCTGTTGAAAAATCTCTTTTCTCCTGACCAGCTGATCCCTATGTGACAGGCAGATACTCTCTGACACACACAACTCAGTACCTGTCCTGGAGTTAATACTCGGTGACCAGGAAAAGCTTCTGATTAAGAGAGAATGGACCCTAATTGCAACTCAAACACAATTATACCGATAACTGCAGTATCAGAAAGATGTTTTTAAATGCATTAGTCATGAGACTGATAAGATTTTTTTCTCTACTTAAAATTCAAGTTTCAATAGATATTATTAGGCCTAACTTAGAACTTCATTATTATTGTTCAATTAAAGTGACATCAGGCAACAGCCCCTTCTGAATGCCATAGGATTTACTGTAAAGCTTCCTATACCACCACTCTTCTCCTAAAGGTTATGGCTAATGTGTGTTACAGGTGTCAGCTCAGATTTTCATCTCTGGTGCAAACCAACACCGAAATAACCTCCACGCAACAAATGCAGGATTCAGTCAGTGAAACTGGGGAGCGCAACATTGTTGCTCAATAATTCACTATCACCCTCTCCCAAAGAGCAGTGTCCCTCCTTTCTGGATGCAGAGGGTCCTTACCAGACAGGCCCTGGGGGTCGGAGTGGCGCCTTTCCAAGATTTTGCATCGCTCCTTTCTCTTCTTGCTCCCTCTGAAGCTGCCAAAACGCTTCATGAGCTGCAACATGCACTCGCGTGGCGGCAGCTGTCGCTCATGCCCGGGGTTGGAGAAAAAAAAAAAGCAGCACGAGGGGCAAGGTGAGGTGTTGCTTACACCAAAAGCACAGGTGTGAGAAAATAAATCTCCAGAAAGAAGTCCAGCTGGCCAGCAGCTCAGCCCTGACGTGCCTGGCTGTGGTCTTTGTGGAGAGCTGTCCCGCAGCAGGCTGCCGACCCTCGCTCGCCAGGCGCTTCCAGCCCTAATTCCAGCATACAGTAACTGCCCTGCAAGTCTGTGTGGACACGGGGAGAAGTCCAAAGTCTGCCCAGCTTGCAGCCACAGAGCTCTTATACATCAGCTGTCAGGAGCCTCGGACACCAAAACAACATTTCCCAGTGGATCAGCTCATGTGGAAAAGGTCAGGAGCCGCCTGATAAGCTCCCTTGTTTAAAAAATACTGACTGGGCGAAGGAGCCACCAGCCCTCTTGAAGGGAACTGTCATGTGCAACTCGGCATGATGACTCTTTCAACAGGCTGTAAAAGGAAACCACTCCTGGACAGACAATTCCTGGCAGCAGTGTCCCAGGCGCACTGGCACCATGATGTGACATCACCCAACTATTTTGATTCACGTGTGCTGGGTCTTGGGAGTGACAGGAGAGCCCAGCTGACTGTCCATGAGCTCCGGAACACCCGGCCCTCCACAGCTAATGACTGATGGATTCATGGGATCGAGCTCCTGCCAATTCATAAAAAGAAGGCTGATACTTTCTGGAAACCGTAGCTGGAGTGATGGGCTGGAGCTTCTCTGTGACGTGCCCTCCCCGTGCTGCTCGTGTCCCTGTGCTCAAATTCACTTTCTGCAAAGCAAAAGGTACCAGCACAGCTGTTTGTAACACAGCTAAATCCACCTCGTGGTCTTTTCAAAGAGACAAACATGCACGAGGCTGTTGCTCATCCCAATCATTCAGGCTGTATGATGATGTTCAGTTCTGAGTGTGTATGTTTAGAGCTGTTTATTTTAGGAAAGGGTTGATCATTGTGGGCTGGATTTTGAGCAGCTGGAAAAGGGGTGCAAGCACGATCCAAGGCATGGTCAAACCATCTCAGCCAACCTTCCTAAGATTATAGTAAATGCTCTGCTAAATCTAAAGCTTTTTTTAAAGTTATTGAGCATCAGCCTTTCCTCTGGATACCCCTAGATTGTGAGGCTCAGCTCTTTCAAAAATCAAATCCAATATGAGTAATGAGAGCCTTATCTTTTGAATTCCTAGGAGGAATTGAAGGTCATATCACCTTTTTTCCTCTACAAAGAAACATGGCTTCTTCCTTGTGCCCATGATTGCTTCTGGGATTTAGTATCATTAGGAAGGAAAACAAAGCCCAGCCTTGAATACTGCAGAGAAGGCCTTTATCAACATAGATTCCTTGCAAGTTCTGTTTTTTCAGAAGGATGCATTAATGTAAGGATGTCTTGGCCCTTCAGGGACCCCAAGAATATGTGCAAAGGTGACAGCAGGTTCCTCTGTCATCTTCAGCTACCAGAGGCTCCCCAAGTCTACCCTGTGGAGAACGTGGAAGGAGACAGTACAGAGGACACCATTGTTCTTTCACCTAGCAACCAAAACAGTCAAATTACTACCAAGGCACTTAATTACCTTCCTCACAAGGCACTGAACAGACATCCAGGTGAAGTACGATGATAATTAATGTGAAGCTGTTCTCAGACTTTCCCCTTCTGACTAGTCCTCCCACTTTCTTTTACTCTCATCTCTGTGGTCCTGTTTCAGCTCTGCAAGTGAACATCCTGCTGCTTTTAACCAAATAACAATCCTTGGCATAGAATCTCCTGTCAGCACAGTGTGTTTACAAAGCCCCTTCTCCAGCCCCTCCCTTGAGACTCACTGTTCACCCAGCGCAGAGAAGAAGCAAGTGGAGCAATGAGTTGGGGAATTAGCAGGGGAAAGTGTCTGTGTTACTTAAATATTTGTTTTAATGTAGCTGTAAGCAGTCTTAAGCTCTGCACACCCCATCTGGCTTTGTGTGACCACCACATTTACCTCTGCAATTTCATCTGCACTGTCCCCTCTCTTCACTCTGCCATGATCATGGCACCATGACTGACAGCAGCTGCAGTGGGACAAGCTCTGGCTCTCCCCATAAGCACAGCTCACGTCCTGATTCTCAATCTACTTCCATAAGAACTTCTCATTTGAAAACCAGCTCCCCAAATCCAAACCTGGATTCTCCTTGCTGCAAACTGAGCCTAGTCATTCTTCTCTCACTCATCAGGCACATGGAGTACAGACGGAGAACAGAGCATTCCTTTCTGATCCAGAGTCACCCCTGGCATATTTGACAACAGTTAATTTAGTTCCCTTTCCAGTCTTCACTTGGCCAAAGATACAAAAAGTGGTGCCTACACCCCCAATGAAGTCTGAACCTCAAGCTCCCTCTATTTCGGAAAAGCATTCCTAGTTGTTCAGTGGCCAAAGGATTGCTAAGAATGACTTAATGTTATCAGAAAGCAAAAAATTTAAATCCCTTTTTAATGAGATAAGAATTGCTATTGCTTCAGCATGGAAACAGCCCCCTTTTTGACAGAAACCAAGGATAAATAGTCGCTGATGACCTTTTCAAGCAGGGCCATTGCCCCAGGAGGGCTCATTTCCTCTTATTAAGGGAAGCAGCAAGACTCTAATGTTTCTACGCAGAACTACTAGAAAATGAAACAACACTGTTTAACAACTGACTTTCACAGTAATTTGTTAAAAAAGCACTAAGTGTTTTGAGTATAATCAGTCTGTCTCCCACAGCTAATGGTCTAGCAGATACTTGCACATTTAGGCCAGGTACTACATCTTCTTAATGACTCCAGTGCAAGGATCTTGTAAAACTAATAATAAAAAGCTGTGCTTCAAAGTGTTCCTTTGGGGCCATCTATGTTCTGGAGATTGAAAACACAAATCCCTTCCATCCCTTCGAAACAACCACGAAATGGACTCTTGTCAAGCTACATTAAAGCCTCCCAAATTAGTTATCCCATATTATGGCTTTTTGGCTGCATAAGGATAACACCGTGTCCCTCCAAAAATCCTATGAACTCACTCTGAGAGATACCAAGCAATGGGCAGCTTAATAAAATTATTTTTGGGGAAGGAGCAAACAAACACTGGTGTGTGTGTGTATGAAACACTTCCCTAGTCCCACTGTATCTGCAAAGCTCGCCAGACCTCAGCCCCAAAACCCCCATCCCTCTCTGGGCTCCCTCTTTTTGATGCTTCTTGCTCTAGTTCTCCATCTCTCAGGATAAAAGGACCTGCCCCCAGTGATTCACCATGACTACTCAGGCACAAACATAACAAAAATCTTTTTTTTCTCTGGATGAGACTGAAGATTTGTTCTATCAGCTAGAATTGAGGATGAGTGTTCAGATTTGGTCACCAGACAGAAAATATGGAAGCTGCCATTGCACCAAACAAGTGCAGCCACTAGACATCAGAGCTTTGAAACACAAACTGATTCATCCATCTCACAGAGGTGTAAATTCTGTGCCATAGCAAAAATACTTTAAAAACTGGTATTTCAAACCATTTCCTTGGTTGCCTTTTTAACAGGAGCTTGAACCTGACGAAAAATGCAGCAGCAGAACGCAGGGAAGGCAATGGGGACCAGTTAGTCCTACCTAATTTATTCTGATGTGGAAGTGGAAAAAACAACACTTTTCTCCTCAAAATTTAAGAGCTCATTTAGCTCAAAACAGGAAGGCTAAGAGGAATATGTATCCCCTTAGTGACAATTACTATTTGAACTGGCTGCTGACTGCAAATCAGCAATACCAAGTATTTCCCTTTCCTCATTGCTGAGAATTTCCTCATTCAAAATGCCCTCTGTTTTTGTCATTGCTAAGAGAAATAAAGTTCAGATCCACACTCAGAAAGGTAAAGCATGAATCATGCTTGCATTTCGACATGGATCATGTTTCTCTGCCATGTTGTCCGAAAAGATTTCTCTAAACTGTTTGTTTTCCCCTGATTTTCCTTTTTTAAACTCTACATAATAATGTTGGCAAAATTGAACATTTTCTAATGCTGTCAGTGCTGCTGGTATATGCTTGCACATCTTACAACACCAGACTGATCCTAACTGCAACCATGTTTCATATAAATATAAAATGTGGAAAATATTTCAAAATAACATGCAAATAAATATGTAAAAGAGATCTTTGCTCTAAAAAAAGAGCCACTGGAGTCCAGGTGATGCAATGCACAATAACAAAAAGCCTGTTTAGCCTGAACACCATTTGCAGGTTGGTTGAACAGAACATATAGCCCATGTTTTCAAAGAGAAACACAAACCACCACTTTCTCCATCTGGTCCAAGCCCAGCTCACACCCCATAAAAGAATTGCAAGTTTATGACTCCAAGCTGGGCTCAATTACTTCCCATAATCATAACCAAGTGTTTCCCTGTAATGAGTTTTCATGCCCCTTTTTTAACACTGCTTCACGCTGCTTTCACCGTACATTAAGAAAGATTTCAATCTCTGAAAAATCTGTCAGAAAAATCTGAAAGTTTAATTTCACATTTCACTTCTGTCCAGCAGTCCCCTAAGGTGCACACTATATTCCCCAGAACTCTT
>WAAG01027434.1:0-22563 GCA_013390105.1 Tichodroma muraria | reverse complement strand
TATTATACCCATGAATACCTCACAATTGAAATACATTTTCCCTATGGGACTACATCACTGCTTGATTTAATTTTTCCTGACATTTGGCCTAGAGCTTCTTCAAAGAAATGAACTTAGGATGGCTTTGCTGACAGCAAAGGACAAACCGTGGCTATATACTCAAATCCTACTTAAATCATGCACACTACCCTTTTAAAACACTGATCCTGCATAAATTGTAGGACAGTCACTGGGATCTATTAGTCAGAGTTCATCTTCTACTGTTTGAGGATGAGCTATAGGTCCATATAAGCTGTACAAAAGGTCCAGCATAAATCATACAACTGTGAAGGAATAAACAGTTTCACCAGTGACAAATTTATCGATGTGGAAGGAGATATGCCAACTCGTCAGAATCCCTACCAGGGTTTTTTACAGCCTCAGTAGTTCTTACTATGAATCATCCATATTCTGGTTTGGATTGGTTTATTTTTCTTTTTCCTCCACAATGTTTGCTAAAAAAAATGGTACCTACAAAGGTTCAATTTCAAGAGAGAGAGGCAAATGGAGTACCTTACTGTGTAAACTGAGGGAAAAGAGATAGGTTAGGAATTAGAACACTACAGTGTTTCTAATAAATCTCCTGTCTGACGAGCAGCCAAAAAAGTCTACATTCATTCCCCAATTAGGTTATATATTTCTCTTTAACGTTATGAAGCTGTTATTAATGCTATGATGTACTGTGTCTCTTCAAATACTAATGTCTATTTTAAGTGACACATTGACAAGGTCAGAGAAGGAAGTGCTCTGGGTTTGATAGAAGCACAATAATACCATCTGTGGAGTATTTTCACTGGTTTCGTGAGAGTGTCTCAATCCTGTGCCTGAGGACCAAACTGTACCTGTGTGATCTCCACTTCTCTTGGAATCCTTGGTTTCAGTATTGAGGGGAACTGAATATATCATAAGGAGGAAAACTACCTAACTGTGTTTAGGTAAGTAAACTTACCTAAAGTAGTTTACTTACTTTTAAAGTAGCAAACTACTTTACTACATTAACTGTGTAAAACTCTAAGAAGTAACCTGTATTTTAATAAACTTATTGTCTCAAAAATAGATAGAAATTATTCCCAAGGAAAAAAGAAAAACTATGGAAAAAATGAAAATTAAGACTGAATTAGGTCTGGTCCCAGTCTCATTTCTCTGAGGACAGTTTTCTCTGAGCTCCACATCTTCATCTCGGAGTGGTCTAACAATAAATGCTCCTCCATGCAAACCCATCCAAGGTTGGCATTTCACCAGGACATCAAGATACAAGCCTGTATCCCAACAGAAGCGGAAAGTGTTTCAGCCATAAGCAGACTGGTTGCCCAGGAACAGTGAAACACTGTGACAAGTTAAAGCAAGACAAACAGCACTGTTTGTAGGTACCATTACACTAGATGCACTCTAGGTTTTGTGACTCTCCTTGGACATTTTGAAGCACTTCATCTAAACACAGGTTTTTCAGGCATTTTATAATCTGTTCCACAGAGTTATCTCTAAACTCAATTTTTTCTCATACTCTTTTATTTTCCTCCAAATCCTCTTTTCTCTTTGCCCTCTAGAGCAGCACGTGCAGCACACAGGCATGGAATAACCCATTTCTGGGTTAAAAATGGTTAGTTCAGGATTAAAAGTGGCAAGGTTGACCAATCTTTGAATACATGAATCATTGAATAAGTGACAAAATGCTTAAAAGCAGCTTAGATCTGTCCCATGAATAGCAAAACAGAGAAATTGGACACTTTCAAATGCCCACGATTCACATTTCTCATTCTTTCAAATGCACAGCCTGTTTGTAGAAACCATGGGAAAATATGGTCCAGGATTAGGCCTCAAGAATAATCTCTTTCCTTTTTCATGCATCTAGAGGATTACCAATGTTCTTGTTATCAGGGTATCTTTTGTGCCCTGAGCAATCTTTTAGAACATGGAGAAACAATCCCATGCAATTGAGCTCCTGCTTATCACACAAACCTTGGATGAAATGTTTTCACTGAAAACAGGAAATTAAATTAATGTCAACTACCACTAAGTAAAGAAATTGAAAGGTATCCAATATAGAAAGATTGCCTACATGAGCCATTTTTCACACAGTGTTGGTGAATTTTGTATGTTTTGGAAAGAAAATTCTCCCCACCTTCAAAAATAAGTGAAAAAGTTTCAATTCAATTTTTGAAAATACTTCATTTTGAAAAGGCAAAAAAAAGCCTTTTAAGCGTTTAGGTCTGCACAAAGAACCTAGTCTGAATCATACCTCTCAAGAACAAACGGCAGCTCCTTCCAGTTCAAATGAACTGAATTTTCTTTCAAAAGCTCAATTCTCTTTGCTTAGATCTTAATCTCTCTTCTGTCCCTCTGGCACACCCGATCCGTATCTCCCTTTGCCCATGTTATTCTCAATAATGATGATTTTTGCTCTCCAACACTGTAACTCAGGCTCCTCACCTTTCCTTAGGTTTCTTTTGCTTGAGGCAGTCAGAACTAAGATGGATTATTTTAAGACCCACATTTTTTCTTAGGTATGTGGCAGATCCTTGGTGTGACCAAAGCAAGTCTTTCAGCTCTCTGCTTCCATCTCATATATTTAGGAGAGGACACCAGGCAAGGACTGTCCCTTCATCACAACTCTTCATGTTCAGTAGAACCATGACCTCATTAAAGGACCCAAATGATAATATTTCGGTGTCAGATTTTAAATTCAAACATGATTTGGTATGTAAAATGGTAAGCGAATTTGTTTCTTAACAACACTAAACCCTTAAAAATATTTTTAAAGATTTTTAAATCTTTTAAATCACATGTAAGCAGCAGAACAAGCCTCTATATTGCTAGGGCAGAATAAGATATTTTAGTGCCAGCTCTAGTCCATTAGATTTTAATTGGCTCCAGCTGGCAGTCCCATAAACTATAACATTTTTTACCTGCAGCTGAGCAGCTGTCCACACAAAGTGAAGAAAAAAATTTCCTACCCAGGAAAAAGAAGAAAATATGTTGCCTGTAGCTTCTTCCTTACAGTCTATAAATACAGAACTAAGTACAGCCAGGGTACCTGATTAAACAGCTCCTTCAGAGTTCTTTTTTATCTAAAACCTAAATAACCTCAAAGCCCTAAATTCTGCAATGTATTTACACAAAGATAATCAGTCATTCAAACACAATTCTTCAAGCAATCTGTATAACACTGTATGAGTGACAGAGTTTAATTTAACTCAGAAACTTAATATGAACTCAGAAACAGAAATTATCAAAGTTTTTCCAACTCTCAGCCTCTGCTTTACCTGCCTGGCTAGATGGACTATGGGGCAGAGCACCTCACTGCTTCTTAGGGGCAAACTCAACAGGCATTACAGCTCAAACTGGAGAATTCATTGAAGTTTTCCCACTCAGGTGAAAAGGATTTAGTCACAGAAACTATGAATTGAATTAGTTCTGCCACTATAACAATGAAGTACAATTTTAGTGAAGTACAGACAACTGTCCATATATTGCCTATGTATGTGTAGATAGAGAGACAGATAGCAATTACAAACAGTTCCCATAAATATAGCAGCCTCATCAAATTCTTATCTCATTATAGAAAAACTAGAGTAACTAGCAAACCAAAGAGCGATTCCAGATTTTCACTAACAAAGAATAACCAAGATGACAACTCTGTCTGCCAGATTCCAACTGTACTATTACCTTTGCCTTTCCTTTATTTCCTTCGAGAATAAGCAAGGAAGGGAAAAAACCGAAAGAATCTCAGTCTGAGCTGCAAATCAAGTGTTTTCAGCTAAAATGTCTCACCTGTATTACTGCTACCAGTGTTAGTAACAGACATGGTATTGTCTCCTGGAATCCACCCCTGAGAGGAGAGGGTGGGAGCTGGGCAAGCCTTTCAGAAACACCATACCATTCCCCAGGGCCACTTCTGAGCCCCCTCTCCACCAGAGCAGTACAAGAACAGCCCTGCTGAGGTCTGCAAGCACTGCCAAATGACCAGCACACAGCTGCAAAAATCCCCTTTGCCAGTTGCTATGTGCAACACCTGTAAGAGGAATGTCACCAACTCCCCTTTAAAGCCTTGAAACTCAAATGGGTGTCGTGTTGTGTTGTGCTGTCCTCCAGCTGAGCACACAAGCCCCATTTTCCTGCCTCCCCTGCCCCTGCTCTTCTCCTGATGCCACAAAGGTCTGTTGAACCAGGAAAGCCACACTGAAACATGAACACCTGTGGGGATGTGCAGGCCTTCAGAGCTTGAAGCCTCAAAGATTTTCCCTGCTCAGGGAGCACCCAGGAGGATGTGAGGCTCGGCTTCCCACCCTGCTCAGAAATGAGCAGCCTCACACTCTGGCATCCCTCCTCCCTACACACGTGCCAGCAATAAAGCAAACAGTTAGAGCTATTTAAAAAAATGACTCTAATGATGTAAATTAGACAAACA
The DNA here is from genome assembly GCA_013390105.1 of Tichodroma muraria. Classification (NCBI taxonomy): domain Eukaryota; kingdom Metazoa; phylum Chordata; class Aves; order Passeriformes; family Sittidae; genus Tichodroma; species Tichodroma muraria. The sequence continues at coordinate 18,116 of WAAG01027434.1, read as the reverse complement.
TTAATAAACTCAGCAGGTTATTTCCCTACTGGAAAACCACCATAGATCAGAACAGCTCTCACATTGGTGATTCATATTGTTATACAAGGCCTGTGTCTGAAAATAAAAGTTCCACATGAGACTTGCATTGAAAACACCTTATCCATCAGGATCACCTTTATTATTTCTGAAGTACAAAGAGGCCAATAAAAGAGCTGTATTAAAACAGGGCCCCTGTTACCAGAGTGCTGTGATTAAATGTTTGACTTACAGTTTGCTTTATTAAGCAAAGCAAATATTGTCAGCTTTCCAGCTTTCTGAACTTTAAGTCATTTTTTAACATTAGGGCTGACCCAAACCTGCTCATGTCCTACAAGCCTGGAAACTGTACATAATGCAACCCTGCAGGATATATTTTGTCCTACTGCAAACTGTTAGCTGCCTGATTATATAAGGGTTAATTTACCTTTGGAAAATCTACCTTTGGGGGATCTCTTAAAGCCAGACAACAGAGAGACTGAAGAATCACAGGTTTTGCTCTTGATAAAGAAGGTTTATGCCAGACAGTTACTTCTCATTTTAAAAGAAACACATAAACTTATATTAAAATTTAATCAAAGAATCCTCAAATTCCTAATACTTTTGGTTAATGATGTCATTTCTATATATGAAATAATACGTGATTCTCAAAAGAAGAACCCTAAGGAACTACAGACTAACAGCCGAAAGACACCACAGTTAAAGTACTTTCTTCTTACTTCCATACTGGAGAAAAACTTAAGCATGAAGAGAAGCTCTTCAAACACCTGTTACAGAATCCAGATCAATGGGACTATCAGCATGTGGTGGGTGAGGCTTCCAAGCACCTACCAGCCGTAGGCAGGCCTACCCTACCAGGGTCTACCCTTCCAAGGCTTTCTCCAAATATACTGGCACAGCTAAGCCTGACTTTGGAGTTTTGATGACCATTCTAGCACTTGAGATCTCTCTTTCCCAACACTATCTTCTGCAATATCCTGTTATGAATGATTAATTCTATGCTAGAAACAAAAAAATATGGAAGCAGACCAAACTACCACTCCAAACACTGCTTTTAAATCTGATGTCAGCAACCAGCATACAATGCTGAACAGCCCTAGATTTCACAGGCCGGATAACTTTTTAGACTGCTAATAATGAGCTCTTTACTGACTTGGTGAAAAATGTTTGCCTCCTGCTTCCTTCACATGTAGACAACTCTATTCAGATATTTAAATTCAAAACAGAATCTTACCCTAAGGTCTAGAGGGATGATGCAGGCTCAGGTTTTACTAAGTATATTGTCATCCGAATTTTTCCACCCCAAAGAGAGCAGTGCCTTCATGAGTAATGTGGGAACTTTACACCAGAGAACTTTATGATTTTACAATAGATCGGTTTGTTAAGTCACAAATGAAAATAGTGCATGCTGTTCCTTCTGCCTGCAACTTGTAAGTAAAAAATAAGTTTTAGGTAGGTAACTTAGCCATTGTTCCTCACTTACAGTTTAGCTGTTCTGTTCCACTGTAGACTGTGAGGCCACAAAGGACTTAAGCATGTCATTTAATCATTCTCCAAAAGACAAGCTGAACAATGTCACATCTTTATCACTGCATATGGCATCACTTACCCTGATAGCTGTAAAAGCAAGAATCACTGTTAGGCATTTAATCCTGTCAGACAGGGATATTAACCTGCTATTTTAGAAGCCCTTGCCTTCTGATCTGTAGTACTGACAATGATGGCTTCCCAAGGAACAATTCCGTCTGCCAAACCATTGAATGGTACATCCAGCTTTGATGGAAATGGAACTATAGAGTTGGTCGAGAAAACTTTTGATGCAAATGGAAGTTATTTCAGCAAAGATAGTGCAGGAGGAAAAAGAGGCTCTTTAAAACATTTATTAACTTCCTATAGTACATAAAAAGTTCATCTCTTTCTCTCACTTGTAAGCATACACACATATATTATTCACTTAACTGTGCCTACAAGGATAAATCAAAGAATGACCTCATGCCACAGTTAATGTCCTAGCAAGGATCTCAATCCCAAAGTACACTTGAAGGGGGAGAAGGTGAATAAACAGGATTTTGAGTAACAGATTAGACATTTGCTTGAATAGTACCAAACTCAGACTAAGCACAACTACAGGAAGCAACTGGACTCTGGATTCTGGGCAGAATACAGCCAAACCAGCTGGACTCAGTTGACAATGACTCTTTCAGACATGAGATATTTCATTCATATTTCACATAATGGCTACATGAGTAATGAACAGATGGGTTTGCTATTCACACCACTTAGTGGAGTATGAAATGAAGCACTGACAGGTAGGAGAGAGAAGAATTCGAAGCAGGTGTTGTAGTAACACTATGACAGCATACAGTATGTCAAAATTTAGGGTGCAAAATACTTAACTAAAATGTATTCAGGGGCTCCAAAATTAGAAGTATTATTCAGTAGCTGAAGTTTTTAAATTATTTTTCAAGCTCAAAGGGCAAAATTTATAATAAACTAGGACATTTTGGAGTGAACTCTGTAACTAATCCATTCAGGCCTGTATGTTCTTCTGTACTAATGGAAGAGAGACAAGGATCATTCATTTATTTGTGCCCTCCAAGCCTGACTGCTGCAGCACACAGTGCATGGGACTGAAAGCTGGAGAGGTCTAACAGACTCCAGCTGGTGTAACAGGCAGCTACCCAATTAGTAATGGGTTTGCTGTCTCACAGACACGTTGGTGCTCTGGACACTGCACTTGCTGATGAAAGTTAAAAAAAAATAGGATAAAAAAACCCCACCAAACAACTGCCAGAGTTTTTATCTTCAAATCTATCCTACTATTTGACTCTCAACTGGAAACTCCAGGATTGGGTTTCTGCCATTGTATGATGGTGTCCGGGACTGGAAGCTGACTTGCCTTGTAAAGCTAACATGAAGAAAACAAAAAGTACTGTTTAAAATCCCACCAGTTTCTCTTGGATTTAAGTAAAATCATGCAGAATCTCTCTCAGAAGCCAAAAAATCTCATCCTCAAATTATATTCTGTATTCTTTTTAAGTCTCATGAATGAGTTTTTTAAAATAATTCATTAATTTAGGACTGAAAGTTTTTAATATTTTAACAAGTAATGCATACCAGATTTCATATCTTCCTAAAATATTTTAATAATATATTAACATTTAATTATTACTAACAAAACACAAAGTAAATTATTTTTTGTGTTATACTAAAAACAGTGCAGTTTTTGCTGCAACTATTATTATGTGAATTAAATAAAAAAATAGCATCTCTTCCATGAGGGAATCTGTCTCTGCGTGAGATTTGCTTGGGAGCAGTAGACCTCCTCATACATCATTTGTCCTCAGAGCTTTACCCATACTACTCACCTCCTTGGGCTCTTTCTCTTATTTTTGGACAAACACATTGCTAAAGACAATATGTCGGGATTGACACACCTGCCTTTCCCACTGGGTGAATGAATAGCAGCTCCAAGGCTCAACAGCCAGGCAAACTACTGTTAGTGAGACAGAGCTTGGATCTCATGTCCCTGTTGCTTCCAAACTTTATGGAACAATTAAAAAGAGCAGCTCTTAATTTGGAAAGATGAGATGTAATTAATGAGAGCGATAGGCTGCTGGGGTGGAACACACATATTTCTATGGAATCTGCACACAATCCTAGCTGAGCCCCGTTCACTGGGATGTGGGCTTTGTGTCTTCTCCCAAAGAGGGCATCCACAGGACCGCCCTGCAGCTCCGGCTCTCGGCCTCTGCACTGACTGAGGAAAGAGACTGCCATCTACTGAGGCAACCCATCTATTGGCAAACAGGGAGTTAATGACATGAAGAGGGGATTCATAGTTAAGGCAAGGAATTTAGAGAATTCCCACAGACATCAGCTGTTCACACTAAAAAGACTTAATGAGGGACAATAATTTCAAGTAAAATTTTTCTTCTCTTCCCTTTCTCCCCAGCTACTTTCCCTTAGTCAACAAACTGATTTTTTAATGGGAATTATTCATTCCATGTATACTTTTGCAACATCCAACCCCTCTAATCCTTTTGCTCTGAAGGACAGAGATTTCTGTGCCTGCTGTTTTGCTGAACTGAAGAAGCAAAGCAAAAAGGTGGAATCAGATAAAGAAAACAGAAAAGGGGAGTGGAGTGTTTCAAGAAGGAAGGCTTTTGAGCGCTCAGAGTTCACCAAAACATTTATATGAAGTAGTCAGTGGAAAAGATAGAGAAAAAACAGTAAAACATGTAGTGAATAAAAGAACATTGCCACAAACAGCTCATCCCCCACTGACAGAGAAGTGTGTTCCTACCATTAGGATAGAGCTTAATAAGCCTGAGCACATGAAAAGCATCTCAAAGACAGAGATCTCAGAGGAATTGCAAATATTAAGGTTCCTTCTTGCACCAGGTGCTCTTCATGATCAACTATTATTATCCATCAGAGCCAATGATGTTCAGGACCTTGCAGGACCCAACTCTAATTTATTAAATGCCTCAAAACCATACAATGACGTAAGAATTATTGCCTCCAATTTAACCAGTAAAAAAAACCTAAGAAATAAAAAAATATTTCAGGAGATGCTGCATGCTTCCGTGTTCCACTAAGTTCCACTAATTTTCCTGGAAACCCAGAGAGCTCCTACAGCAAGCATAAAGCTGAAACATTCAGTCACAAATGTCTGTATGAATATACAGTTAATTACAGAAATAGCAAGTGCTGGGAATGTTGGGTGTCCAGAATGAAAAGCAGAGTTGTGCATTTGCATTAAGAAACTAGGTAGTTTACACCTAGTTGTAGAAGAAATGAGCCCAAAATTTTGTCCACGTGATTACTCAAATGTCATCCAGAAAGCTGTTCTCAAAGCTGGGATGAGAATATATGAATTTTTATCCCTAACCAAAAATCCCATCCCATTCTTCTCAAAATGGAAAGTGAGACAAAGCAAGAGGGTAATTATTTTATCCTGGGATAACACAATTCCATTTAGCTAACTCTGCCCTGGCAGAAATAAAACTTTTCCACTTTGCATCTTCCCAGGGCTGTTACAAGCATTACCACGTAATTTCAGCTGACTGCACCTGTTCTTGACAATGTCACTTCCCAACTGTGCAGACATTTGGAAATGGTTATTAAACACTCATCAAAGAATAAAACCAAAATTGAATCTAGATGGACTGTGCTACACTCCATGGAAGAGAGACAGCTGGCAGAGCTGCACTGCATTCAGGCCTCCTGTCAGGCTCCGCAAGGAATGTCACCCAGCCTCACTGGTGGTATATCAGCTGTAGTGGCAGATTCCTACATTCCAGGTTATCTGCTCAAATTGATTCTCCATACAAGCCATCTTCTTGGTTTCTTTAAAACAGGCTGCTGAATATGGCTGTACTGAGAAGCACCTGAGAAAATTTTAACCAAACTGGTTAAACATGTATCAATATCACTGTTCATTTTTTATCTTATGTTCTTTCAAGTAGGACCACTCATTTTCACACATCATTCAAGACAGAAGTTCCTGAAATAATTTCCTCTAAGTCCTCCCAAAATAAAGAATTAAGCTCATGGGAAAGTCCGTATTTGCTTATTATAGGCAACATTTTTATTTGCTTCAATTGTCTCTTGCATAGACACAGAGATGCCACATTCTCGCATCTCCCAGGGAGGTCCTGCCATTGGCTAGGTGCTTTAAAGAGCAGTCTGGGAAGTAGGTACAAACAAGATGGATCCCATTCCCACCAGCAAATTGCCTTACAGGCAAGTTTGAGAAGGCTCCAGTACCCAGCTTGACTTGATTACAAAGCCATTATCATTTCTGTCTTGTTGCAGTAATGCATATTTCCAGCCATTTCAAGCAGTGTCTTGTATGATTTGGAGCTAAAGACTCTTACAGAGAGATGTGAGGACATTTTTCTGCTCAACTACTATACATTGTTGGTAAATAATTTATTTCTTCACTATCCAAACTGTTGAGCTACAAGTGGACAGGGTGAGGGAGGAAACCTCAGGGGAACGGGTCTGATCTCATGTCTTATCAACGGTTCACTGCTGCCAAATGCAGCCATCAGAGAAAATCCTGCAAACCTTAAACACTTAAAAATGGAAAGACTGAACATCTCCCCAAGAAAAGCTAATGGGATACAGAGCTTTTCACCTCCAGGTCACAAGCTCAAACCTGGCTGCTCTCAGAAGCAACAAGACTACCAGGCTGATCCTCAGCTGGGTGGAAGGATGCTCTTCAACCAGCCAAGCCCTCGCTGCTAGTCAGAGAGTCTTGAGAAATAATCCATTGGACACCAGTCCAGCTCTGAGGCTGTAACTTCTGCATGCAGAATGTCTAACCAGTACAGCCACAGCCTATTAGTGTTGAGGATGAGGTAGAAATACACTGCCCAGGATGCTTATTTAAATTTCAACACTTTCATCTTCTGTCATGGTTGACAGTTCCCAATCCAGTGTTATGTACTAATGTCTTTTATTCAAGATGTTTTTCTTACTGTTTCTGCTTCATATAAATGGCCTGACAAACTTGTATCAAGCCTCAGAGGGAAGGCAATGGGAAAGAATGCAAATAAAATGGTAGCTAAACCTTTAGGCTACAAAATAGTGTTTCATACAGTAATACTGTGGAACTGCCTCCCACACACTATTATAGATGTCACATATATAAATGGATTAGAGAAATTAGAGAAATTAGTAAGAGTCATAAGGTCTGATTTAATGGGCACTAGAACAGGACTACCAAGACTTGGAACATGTACTAATTCCAACTGAAGTCAAAATCAACATCTTTACCTGCTGTAATGGCACATGGATAGACCTTTTAGTTAGAATTTAGTGAAGCTAGTGGAAAAACAAGTGATAAATTCACTTCCAAATACCCAAATGCATATTTAGAATCATAAAATATAAGGGAAAGGATTTCTGGAGGTCGTAAGATCCAATGTTCTGATGAAAGCAGGGTCAACTTCCAAGTCAGAGCAGGGTCTTGTGGGCTGTACCAAGCGAAACACTGAGGATCCCACAACATGTCTGGACAACTGTTGTAAAGCTTAACCACCAATGGCTTTCATGGTGAAAAACTTTTTACTAATATCTAATTATATTTTTATGTTCTTTATAGCAACAAAGGATCAAGAATTTTCCTGAACTGCTGCTAGTCCCACCTCAATAGGAAAGAGAGTTTCTGATCACATCTGATGACATCTTGTATTGTATCCTCTCCATCTTTTATCACCTCTTTAACAGGAAAAAATGCAGCCAAAAAAAGGAAAAAAAAGGTAAAAAATATGCTTTTTTTGGTATCTCAGAATCCATGACACTAACTGCTATGATTGTCTCCAACACGAGACAGGTAAGCCTGTCTAAGCAGTCAACAGTCCCAGCATCAGACTTACAGATGGTGAGGCTGTCTGTGGGTATCCTATTCTCTGAGGCATTATATATATAAAATCCCACTAATATCTAGTCTCTGATTTTTTTCTGGAAATTCTCCTTCTGGAGTTCCATCCCTGTTATTAAAAAAAAAACATAGAAATTATGCCTGAAGAGGTTATTTCCATAATGGCAGAATGTTTTTGGTGACAGCACAGTTTGCTGCAGGTGATGTTATCAAACATAAAATCCCTGCTATATTAACTTCATCGCAGCAGTCCCTTGGGATACTTTACTGAACTGTATTCTTATGATAAAACTCAATTTTAAAAATAAAAATGACCAGATCTATATTTAGCCCTCTGTTCTAAGCAGCAAAACATTCTGTTAGAACTACGCCTCCAATATCTTCAGGAACTTGCTACTTAGCAGTAATTGCCAGTAGAGCATGAACAAGACAAAATACAATTCTCAAAAAGCACCTGATGAAATAAAAAGTGGCATTATATTCCTCGAACTAGAATCTGTTACAGTATTAATGATTTAGACATTCAAAAGCTTTCAACTAACATTCAGATAACACAGTGGAACACAATGTCAATATTTATGAATATACAAATACATTAAGACAATAGCAACAAGAATTCTCTTCTACTAATTGACTTCTTTTCCATAAAGACAGCATGAACTGCAGTTCCCCTTGACTCTTCTCTGTCGCCCTGATTTTTTTCAAGTTTTCTAAAAGCCTTCTGTGTTTGCATTTTTCTACAGAACTTTCTCACACACTTTGTATAAATAACTTATTGTTTACATTCTTTTATGGAGGAGTAGAAAGATGATGGACTGTTGGTTTGACCAGTGGCATTGGAAAGGTGGCACTGTCATCCTCCAATGACACTGGCCCTTAGATTTTGTATATAAGGAGATGGAGTCAGAAATTAAAAGTCTTTTTTGCCTTGGAACGAGCTGTCATCCGTGTTGTGCTGTTTTGTGTCCTAGAGCGACACTTCTCTGACACTAACATACATTTATTCTCAGACAAATTCAATGTTACTGGGGCGGAGAGTAGGGAATATCTGGGGGGGAAAAGGGGCAAACAAAACCTGCTCAAGAATCATTGAATTTCTGATGAAAGCTTATTTTTTCCAAAATAACTGGTGATATCACATGTTTAATTTTATAAAGAGTACTGAAAGGTCTTGACTTTCAGTAAGTGATGAGGATGTGCTCTGTCAGAACTGGATGTTTTTATGAGGCAACGAGACAGACATATAAAGTCATAGCGATTTTTCAAAGGGTAAATTTGTTCCTAGAACACATGCCCAGGAGACTGAGCAACCAGTATAATGACAAAATCATAGAATAGTTTGGGTTGGAAAGGATCTTCAATATCATCTAGCTCCAACTCCCCTGTCATGGGCAGGGGCACCTTCCAGTGCACAGAAGGTTGCTCAAAGCCCCATCCAGCCTGGCCCTGAACACTGTCAAGTGGGATGGGGCATCAACAATTCCTCTGAGCAACCTGCTCCAGTGTTTCATCACTCTCACTGTAAAGAATTTCCTCCTAATATCCAACGTAAACCTCCCCTCTTTCGGTTAAAAGCCATTTCCTGTTGTCCTGTCGCTACATGCCCATGTCAAAAGTCCTTCAATAGCTCTCTTGTAGCCCCCTTTATGTACTGGAACGTCTTCCTGGAGTCTTCTCTTCTCTAGGCTCAACAATCCCAACACTCTCAGCCTGTCTTCACAGGAGAGATGCTCCAGCCTTCTTGTAGTCTCCTCTGGACTTGCTCAAGCAGGTCCATGTCCTTCCTGCGCTGGAGGCCCCAGAGCTGGATGAAGGTTCCAGGTGGGGTCTCAGGAGAGCACAGCAGAGGGGCAGAACCCCCTCCCTCGCCCTGCTGCTCCCACTTCCTCGGACACAGCCCAGGACAACTTTGGCTTTCTGGACTGTGACATGGCTGGGTCATGTTGAGGATCTCATAAACCAACACACAATAATATTACACACTCATATAGGACAGGATTTGAATGCAATACCTTACCCAGTGGCAGCTGATGACAGAAGTCAGCAAGACAGCACATAATTACCTGAACTGGAATTTTGCCCAGATACCCAAGTTAACAACCTAGAACATACATACCACAGATCTTTAATTACCACCAGTGCTCATGACTAAGTTCTATGCATCATCTGAAGTGTGCCCTGGGAAACAAGCAAAGTCTCCAGTTTACATGACTGAGTGAAAAATAGCAAAGATTTTGGTGATTTGTAGAGAAAAAAGCAAAGCACTGGTTAGAACTGCAAAGATATCCCTAGGAAGGTAACAGGGATACAAAATCTGATTTTTGTCACAAATGACTTTCAGCTAGCAAGATGTCTTGGAGAAAAAAAACAACTGCACCCCTTTTCTTTCATCACTCAAAGCAAGTTTGATGATGCTGCCTCTTGATTTAATGTTGCTCTACCCAGGTATAAAAGCGAATTTCAAAGCTACCCTACTATTTAAAGAAACTCTTACTGCCTTAAATCTTTTAGAGAATATATTGATTGTATTACCAAGAGACCAGAAGCACTGTTTTTTAAAGAATTTCTGTTGCTACTATCTTCACCTGACTGTGATTTTCTATTTTTCATTTTCCTCTGTATTGTGATAGTTAGGAACAGTGAATTGTTAGATGCACTCCTATTGTTAGAAACGGTTTTATTTCTTCATGTCTCTTAAAAAACATGTTGAGGCACTCTTTAACATGAGTTAAATTGGTGTATGTAAAATATTGTTTAGAAAATAGCTCTACCAGAGAGATTATGAAAAGCAGAACAAAACCAAGTTTTTCTTTAGCATCTACTGTAATTCATCAGTGAGCTGGCTACTTTTTTAATTGGACAGGACTTTCTTTGTCACTGCCTGTCCATTAAAACTATCCATTGTAACAATACATATATAGCACTGAATTTAGTCTCGCATGAGTGTTGGGGAATAATTGGCAGGAAAAAAAGATCAATGGCTTTAAACTGGTTTAAAACATTTTATTTGGTTTCCATTTTTTGAATTCATTCTAACTAGGAAATTGGAAGAATCATTATTATTCATTCAAATTTACTCCTAAGACCTAGAGGGGTTTTGTTGGCCACATGCATTTTCTGCATGCTAGAGTTAAGGAGGTAGCAAATCAGGCACCAGTAGAACCACAGATGCCTGTGCCAGAGCCTGAGCCCCTTCTCTGACACCGTGCTGAATTACACAGACTGCAAGGTAAAACGATGTGTTCATTTCCTTACCTTTTCCTTGTTAATGTGTCATTCTCCAGTTATTTTTCTCTGTGTATTTTGGCTACAGCACAGATGACCCATTGTAATTTGCCTGCAAAGTCTCACTTAGAAGGTCTCAGATGTTTGGTTTTACTCAGAAATGTGACTGCATAAAGATTTCACATTTTTATTGCTATTTTTCTTTTACTCTACTGCCCCTGTGGAGTCTCAGTGAAATCTGTTCAGTGGAATAATACAAGCAGGGCATGCTGTTTTTTGCCCCTGCTCGTCCTGCAAATCTAATTCAGTGAACAGAGGACAACCTGGATTTTATTCTGGCTCACACTTTGTCAGCAGGACCGTTACTGAAGTTCTAGCATTTTCACCTGCACCACCACATTAACAGAAACTTGTTTAACACTGCAGTAGCAAAGAACACAAGTACAATAGGAACCCACAGTGCTGCTCTGGCACTCACTTTATCCTCCAGTTCTCTTTGAAGGAAGGATTAAATCCACAGCTGCAGTAAGCATCTCTCTTGGAAAAAACCCAAGCCCACAATCAAAAAAAAATCCTCAACATACAGAATCCCTCTTTACAGTCTGTGTTAAATCCAGCTTTTCAACAGCGTTACTCTGCTGTAAAATCAAATAGGATCTCCAAATCACAGTAATTCTTCAAAAATAGCTATTTGCTATTTGTTAGTTGCTTATAATTTCTGTTACTATCCAGAAATACACTCTGTTAAATAAGAAATGAACAGTTTTTACAGTTTCTGGTTTTGCAAACAATAAATCACACGGTGGCAAATACTCTGACCATCTTCAGGCAAAAGACATTTTGGTAGCGTCTTGGGGTTTTGGGGGTTTATCAGGTTTTGTTAGGGTTCTTGAAGGGGATTNTTTTTTTTTTTTTTATATTTAAGGCCAAAAAAAACATGTCAAACTTATTTTTAATTAAGATGCCAGAATACTACTAATGTTCAAGAAGATATTTAGGATTTTAAAAATGAATGCAAACCTATTAGCAAACAAATTGATAAAGTCCTCTTATGTATGGACAAAAGGACAGGAAAAAACCATGAGAACTGTAAAGTGAAGTCACCTATGAGTAAATGAGTTTAAGTGCTTGTACAGGCAATTAGAGATCAAGAAAGCAACCAATAGCAACTGAATTAGTACCATAATTCTGATACCCTCTTTGGCTTTTAGGCACTTGTTAGAAGCCTAGAGTTTTTGCAAGCATTTTTCCTACAAGATGTCTTAATATCTACAAGCAAAGTTCAAAATCCTATTCATTACCAATGCCAAAAATATGAAAGGATATTACCCAGCACACACAGGCAGGAGCCAGTTCATCTAAACTCAGCATGAAAATGTGCTCTTACTATTCAAACCAGAGGGCACAACATGCAATTAGACACTGGCTAGTCTGTGTTGCTGCAGAGTTGATTAAATTATCAAGTAATACACATCCTGATTTAAAAGAAGGGGGGGAAGAGAGTAAACTGAATTTTAAGATGAATAAGAATAAGCTTTCTTAAAGACTAGCAAGTGAACTAAAACTTCAATCATTTTTTCTGATTTAGGATTATTAATTTAGGATTAATAATTGAAAAACAAGGAGAGCAGATAGCAAGCTAGTACAGCCAGTCAAATCCCTGATATCTCACTGGAGATCTCCGTGAGCAATCAGGGCACAGTTAAGGGATGAGACTCATGAACATGTACTCACAGGAAGTCACCGTGGCTCAGCTGATTTACTGGTTAAATAACACCTGTGGTGAGTTTGAGTCCTCTGAAGAACAACGGTGCAAAGAAAGATGAGACTCAATTCCCAGAAAGCCATTGGTTAGATACCAGCAAAAGAACATGAAACAGCTAAGGCAATACCTATCCTTCCCTTGTCTTGATGCAGGACTCCTGGACAGACATTCACAAAGCAAATTTTGGCCTGGAGAAAAAAGTCAATCTTAAATCCATGGATGACAAAGTCTCCAGAAGATAAATGCCTCCAGAAAATAATTTTAGAATTATCTGTTTTAGAATAACCTGTTTCTTTTTGAAAGAAGTGAACAAGTGTGAATCCTGGCTTCTCAGCATCATGTTAGCTCATGAATACATCTTGAATACTGACTGCTGTCTCACCACAGGGCCACAGACACACAGAGAGATCTCACAGCAGGAGAAAGTCCTCAGATAGATGCCAGAAAAACTGAAACAGAAAAGAATGTAAAAATAACAGTTGAAGATTATTTTCAGCCTTAATTGACCAGAACACTGTGTGCGATCTGCAATTTTATCCTTATGGGCATTTCATGTAGGGAAGCTCCAATCCCAGCTCTGCTCTCGGATCCACCAGACACCACAGTCCCTTGCTCTGAGGTTACTCAATCTCAGTTCTGCAACTGGCCCAGTAGCTACAGCACATCACCCAAACCCCCTGCAATTCAGATAATTCACCTAAGCAGTACTTAATCAAAATACATCTTGTATATAAACTTTAATCTAAAGCACTGTTACGTCCTTAGATGTAGGATGATAATCATATAACTTACATTTTACATCACACTTACATACATCCTACATGCTCCTCTCATTGTGCTTTCATTAGGTAATCCTGGTAAAAACCTACAGTGTGGCTGGGCAGTGTTTTTAACCTCTCCTTTTAGTATTTCATTCATCCTGTAATAGCCTTTTATCCTGCAGTTTGCTGGAGATTTTTTTCCTCTTTTTTTTGCCTATTTTTTTCTGTCCCTCATTACTTGGCAGCTCAAGGGAAGCAGGGTTTGGATTAACTTTCAGGGAGTCCATGGAGGAAGTACAAAATATTAAAGCTCATCCAGCCCAATACCTATTTCATTTAATGTTCACTGGGATATTTATTGGTCAAGGCACTTTGTTACATGTGAGACTATATGCAAGGGCACTTTATCAAAAAAATAAATCTGATCAGTGTAAGGACATGAGTTTGGATATACACTATACTTATAGGGAGTGGTTTCCATAACATGAATATATTTGTCTCTTACATGCAATTACTTCAATGGCCAAAGAATACAGAAAAGTAAAGAGAGTACTTAAAACAGTGAATCACATTTTGTTTTGCAATTCATTATCAAAAATTCACTCAAAAAATGAAAGAATAAACAAAGGAAAGAGGTCAGGGTTAGGGTAATCTAGCTGCACTGGAGGAAAATGCCCATGTTAAAGGCAGTGTTAATCAATGTAGCTTAGCGAATTTTAAAGAAAAATGTTAACAGATACTTCTTCATAAAGCAATCAAAACACGTTTTTGCAGCACCCTCTTCCCTTGACTTTACTCTCTCTTTGTTCCTTTCATAGAGGGCTATGGAAAATGATTTGGTATAAACAGGGGATTACTTTCTTCTCTCATTGCTCATTCCCCATTTGCTCTGTTTTGACAGCACAGCCCATTATTAAAGCAATAACACAAATACAATTCTGCTTGCTCCACAGTACACAGCAGTCACAGGTACTTTTACTTACTGAAATGGAAGTAGAAAGGGATGATCAGCAAGCCAGGTCATTTTCAGATTCTATTTGATTCTCAGAAGCCAGAAGAGGGTATGAAGACAACATATCTTTTTATGTACTGCTCTGCACCCCTGTACAGTGGGTTGGGTCAGATCAGCATTGCTCACTGTGCCAAGCCCCAGGGGCAGGACAGAAAGGAAAGGGTCGTGGCGCTGCTCTCCTTTCTGTGGACCCACGCACAGGGAATGCAACAACCACGAGCCCATTCTTGGAAGCAGTCTGGCTGTTAATGCTGCCTTTGAAATTTTCTAACTTCACATTAAGCTCCAGCTGAGCTGTAATGCTACTGCTAAGTCCTAGGAATTCAGAAAATTACTACATTTTCATAAATCATGTCAAGTTCTCAAATTCTCCCTCCTGCACACAGTCCAGTCTTGAAAACAATAATCACTTTCATTTCCTAGGCTGGGTACAGTTTGTGACAGCTACATAAATCTGTAAGATGTCTGTATTGCACCAGATTTACACTACAAGAAATGAGAGCAGAATCCAGCCTTACAGTTTCACTCTTTGAAGTGTTTTCTGGTGTGCTCCAATTTGCTGAACTGCTTTTGATTTTGGATTGCCAGTGCCACAAAGACGCGGACAAGCCAATAAAAAGTATTTAGCAAAATTTAAATCATAGCAAAATTTCTAAATCTATGTGGGGTTTCATATCACTTTCTTTTCCTTTCATCCTTATTTGATAAACAATGTCTACATTTAGGACACAGACTGTGTGGTCTAAAAATGCAAGTGAATAATGCTACTGACAACAAAATCTATTTTCACACAAGCAAGGTGAAAAGGATTTGGCTAGGAATCCCTAGTGGAGGAAGAGGCTGAAGGCAAAGAAAACCAAAAGGAGAAACAAAACTCCCCAAGGCTCAGTGTTGCTATGTCAGCACCAATGTGGGCACTGCTCTGTTTTATTTTAGAGAGAGACGTGAACTTTAGCTACATTAGAAGCCAGCTCTGTCTACAGCTGTTCTTTGACTTTTGAGGCCAGATGGTTCCCAAAAAAAGGCTTATTCGAGACATTGCAATCCTTACCAAAATGGAAGCTGGTAATGCTAATAGTAGGATAATGTAAGAGAAAATGCAGTGGGAAATGGTAAAGAAATCAAAGGTGATAAGAATCAGTTCTCTGCTCCATCTATTTGATGTACAGTTGCTGCTTAGCCATCACAGGTTCTGTTCTAACACATTCCTGTAGTGTAATTCCTATTTTTTCTTTAATCACTTGGGTTGTGAATGCCCAACTTAACTGTTTCTCTACAAGTTCCATTCTGTCTGATTATCACTGATGTTCTGACAAGAAAGAAAAAGGCATTAACTCCTAACAGCACTCTCAGAGCTGGCCTCAATATTTGTTTTCTGCTTCTCTCATGTCCTTGCCATTCCAATTTTGGCCACCTGCATATTCAGCAACATGCTTTACAAAGTGTCGTGTCCTCCACTGCCTCCTAACCAAGCTTTGACAGTGTTCATTGCTAATCCAAGAGTTTGCACAAGTCCATAGCACAAGGTCAAGTATAATTATCTTCTCCACGTTTCCCCCACTCCCTCAAGGCAATAATAGCTTCAGGGAATTAAATACAGGATCAAAAATGAGAACTCTGCTCCTATTAATTGACCTGCATTTTCAGAAGCATTAGAGGGGGAATGTCAGGGTCTCAGGTGCAGCAGAATGAAGATATTAGCACCTGCTGTCACGTGTGAGGCTTCCTTACTCCATTCATACTGTTGAGAGCTCACACAATTTGCCCAGACAGCATTCCTCTAGTTTTGCAGCAGAGGCTGTGAGAAGTTTAGGCTACATACCAGATGCAAAGTTATGCCTAGGTGAGTTCTCATTTAACATGAATTTTTCAGCCCAACATTGTTCCAAATGCTCTATTTCATCATATGTGCAATTCCTTGTCCTCCTCGCACACCCTTCTCCTTACACACAAAATTACAAGGCATCTAAAGTTTACTGAGTACCTTAAAGAAGGCAGAAAGACAAAGCCAATATTCACACTTTCTCACGGTTTAAATAAAGAGAAAATTACAGGAGAAACACAGAGAGAAGAAGTAGGAAGAAATTAAACAAAGGTTGGATTTTCAAGATTATGAGTTTCCTTGTTTGCTCTGGAAGCAAGTCATGTTCCACCAGAAGCATCCTATATCTATTTCACAGTACTAGGATTAGAATTTTAAGAGCAGCAGCATAAAGACAGCAAGTAATTTCTTTCTATTAAAAATTAAGGGACACAAAACCCCCTTAAAAGACCCTGCAAGCTAAAATTCAGGAAAACGTCTATGTTATCTACAACCGTGGAATGTGGTCTCTTTAGGATATCTCCTCAGAGATATCAGCAAATGAGATAAATCTATCAAATTTTCTCCAGATCTGCTGCTGACATATTCTGCCACAGATCGCCTTCTCCTTCTCATCACAGAGGAGGAGCACCCAGGATGCAAACTCTACATTTTCATGGCACCGAACTCATCTCCACGGGACCATCATAAAGCTCTGACAGGTCATTCTTATCACTGAACTCCCTCCACTGGCTTTCATTCAAGGACACCTTCCTTGGGCTCTGCAGTAAGCCTTTGCACAGCCTACGTTTCCACCGCTTGTCTCACTCCAGTGTGCTCGAACACACCAGTAACAGCAACCTTGAATAGCCTTTTGTCCTGTCACCTACAACTCTGACACATCCAGCCCTAGAAATGCTGTCTCAGGACCAGCTCAAAAGGTTCCTCTGTCAAATCTATTTCTCTTAGAGGTTAGCAGTTAACTGTGGGCAGACACTATCTCCTGCTTACCCTTAGGGACTGATTTTTGCCTAGCCAACAATGGGCCACATCATGGCTGTCATCACAACCTTCCATCCCTTCACGAGTTTTGAAATATCTTATTTTGATCAGGATCACAAGCTCCCTGAAACATAATTTCTCATTTGCCACTATGTGTTTGCAAAGTTTTTGGAGCACCGTGGACCAGATTTGAATAAGAGTTCCCAGTACAACTAGAGTACAAATACAACCAGTTTTCAGCTCCTATTCATATTAAGAGTACCAGACAAAATAAACACCAATATGATCAGCAATTGAACATGTATTTTCTATTCTCCTCAATTCTCGTGTAACCACTCTCCATCCATGCTGAAGACAGAAATCCTGCTATCTTATTCTTTTCTGCTTTGGAAGGTTTGTCTCATGCAGGCTTAGGATGACCAGCACTCCTCATTCTGTTCTGTAAGTAAAAAAAGGCGCACCACTGCTTTCTGTGATCTCTTGGTAGAGCCTCCACCTAGGTGTCCCCAGGAGTCGGGGAGGAAAAACACAACAGTAAAATCTCTGTTGGGAAGAGCAGACACAAAGAGTTGCTGCAGAGGGAATGGCACCACAGAGGGCTGGGATACAGGAGGGGAAGGGAGGTTAGCGCTCTTCTTCCACCAACTATAATAAAACCTTAGCAGAACAGAAGAGATTTTCACTCTGCAGAACCACCAGACTCAACAAATATTCATTTGCAAGACAGAGAAATTGCTGGGCCAATCCTGCCAAAACCTGCACAGCCAGTAGCCCAGAGAAGCATCTGCAGAGGGAAGCCTGGGCATCATTGCTGCCATCAGCAGCTGTTTTCCACAGCGTTTACTCACAACATGCTTTGCCTGGGATGGGCTATTAGTCCCTTCCCTCTTCAATCCCCTGGGATATCCAGGGTACTGGTGTGGAAAGAGTTAAGATAAGGAAAGCCATCAAAGCTGCAGGGGACTCTTTCAAATTACTTCTAGTGGGGCCAAACACAAATGTTAAAATACACATTAATTTTCTTCCCCATAGCAGGATCTTTGCAGATATTGACAACTCTCTCAGGATGAAGCTTACAGCAGCTGCATTAATTTATACTATTGAGCTATAATGCTTTTAATTTATTTTCTAATTTGCTT